>CAAKMY010099836.1:0-21557 GCA_901111285.1 Corrigiola litoralis | reverse complement strand
CCCCATTGCCAAAGCTCCCCTCCCCTCCCCGTTGCCAAAGATCCCTTCCCCTTCCCCCGTCGCCGGAGCTCCATTCCCCTCCCCTTCCCTGTCGCCGGGTCTACCCGAGATGGGTCCTGCCCGGTAAGGGTCTTCCTTACCTACCTCACTGTGATCACTTTTGCACCACAAGCACACAATACAATGTCCAATGAGTTTCTTCGGATGTTGCATAATTAATTGTGCAAAAGTATGAACAAAATATTACAACTGAGGTATGAGTGATCATCAAATAAATTAATTAATATGAATTTATTTTTCGGTTGAGAAAATGAGTTAGAATATACAATTTGGTTGAATTGCACATCTACAAAAACTACTAGGGTTCAATTGCACATGTACATTCACTAATAGGGTTAACTTCCTAGTTCCTATAGTTGAACCTCAAAGTGTTTTATTGCACATGCTAGCAAAGTAATGAGGTTGATTTGCTAGTTTTTCCCCTTATCCGAAATTTTTAGTTTTCTTAGTTAAAAGAAAAAATGACAATTCTTAGTTTTCTTTTCTTACATAGTTTGAGCATTTTTCGGAGACAAATTATTAAAAGAAACTAGTATACATCTAAAGTCAATCATTGACTTAATAAGATAATAACTTTAAAACATTTTTCTATTAAATCTAAAATTAAATAATTTAATACTCCGTATAAGACTTTATTTTCTCTTTACCCCCCAACAAAGAGTAATGCAAATGCAAATAGAAAGACAAGAAGAGAAATGGTAAGAGCAGTACAGATGATGATAGCTGCTTCCTCACCAACATCATCATCATCAGCAACACTCATTCTCACCAATCGAATCAATCATCAACGTGCTTTATTCCTCTTCTCTAATAGTATCAAACATCATTCCTTCTCATTGCCAACTCGGAAGACGACTCACTGTTTCCCCCCCTTGACTCGGATGTCTACCGAGTCCAACTCGGTCCCCCCTTCTTTGTCCTCTGTAAGCTCAAATTCTTAATCTTTATTTGATTCTGCTATCTGGGTATGCAATTTTATGTTGTTTTTGATAAGTTTTGGTTTAGTGTGTGATTTTGATATGCATTGGAGTCTTGGGATTAGTTTTAGCTTGTAATCTTCGTTATTAGTGTAGAAACTAGAAAGCTTTTAATGTTAAGGGACATGTTTTTATTGATAAAAAAAGTGACTACTTTAACCACCTCTAATTTTAGTTGATATGATTTAATAATCTTCATTCTTGTGAAAAGTTCAGTCTTTTAGTTAATATGATTTGATAATCTTGGTCCTGAGGCCGTCTAATTTTAAGTTATAACTAGACGGGCTTAAAGTACTCGTTGTTTTGACTTAAAGTGGTCACTTTCATTACAGTGTGAGTAAGATGTGACTACGGAAATCCAATTTGGGATCACCTCTAGTGGCTCTATAGTATTTGTTGCATTCTTTAGTGGTTGATATGGTTGAAGTTGGTTCCAAATAATGGGGCTTTTGCTTGTAGCAATTAGCTGATCGTTAGTATACGATTTGGTTGAGTGCTAACATGGATCAGTGCTGGTTATTTATTAAGACTGTTTCCGCCCCTAACTAGTTGGCCACATTGGGTTCCTTCGGCTATCAAGACTTTTAAATTGAGTTGTTCAACTCTAGTTTTTGCTTATATATGTTTGTAGTAGTTAGGGCGGATACAAGATTTGAAAATAAGGGTAGTGGTTATATTATTTTTGCTATATATTCTTTCTTTTATACCATTTTTCTACTTTTTTCTACCAAATATTATATTTTTCTACTAATCGCTACTCATCAGCTCCGCTGCAGGTAGTAGTTGTATACCAAACTCTATAATCCTAAATTCAGTCACTCCCACCCGAAAAATTTGACATGTATATACTTTGAACAAATTGACACGACGAATAATGTAAACTTTTTCGTCAAATTACGCCACTTATGTACTAGATAGCACGTAGGGACCCTAAAAACTTGTAATTTGAGGTTGCAACGGAAAGTAATACAGAGTGAATATCTTTTTATTTTTTCTTTAAAATAAAGATGAGGTAGTAATGATAAAGAAAAGTGGCCGATTGTTATTGGACACAAAGAAACTAACGTGGCCAACTATAATTTTGATATGGAGGGAGTACTCGTTTTATTGATGAATTAGAGAATGCAGTAGAAAAGACGACTTTTATTTATCATAGGAGCCTTCCCTTATTGATTTTGTCATTCCATCAAGACTTGGTGGGTACCAAAAAGGAGGAAGTTTGTGGAATTTGTTAATCGTCTTCTGGAATGAGAGTGGGATGGCCGACGAGGTTGGGGTTCACATGAATCTGATTTATACAGGTTTCTGGATTTGTTCTCTCGCTGAAGCTACTTTTACTGATCAGGCTGGCAATTGTTGAAGCTGTTTCTTATGAAGATGCTAAAAATGAAACCAAAATTCAGTTCCTAATTTCTATAATATCTGATGTTGTATTAGTGGGATGTCCTCCCAAAAGTTTCTTATGCTCACTTTGCGTTGACAACCTAGGCTTAAGCCTACTCTGCGGGATCAGCTATATCTAATATTGATTCCTTACCACAAAATACTGCAAGGCTCCATGCTATCAGCTATTAGCCTATTAGATGGGAAGTATTGTCTAGTGGGTCAAAGGAAGTGGAATGTGGGAGGGTTCACCGAGTACTTTCCCTCTTACAGTGACCTTTAGTGTTTCATCTGGCTTAGGAGCGTTGAAATCAGAAGTTTTCCAATGTTAATAAGAGTTTTATGCTTGAGTTATTATGACACGGTGTAATGGAAGAGTAGGCTTCCTAAAGAAACTTAAGTGAAGAAGTCTCATTTTATGCCAGATGAGGTTCTTGCTTGGATTATATACTTACCTTCATTTCTTATGGGAATAGAACCCCAATTAGTATCCCCCTCCGGCCCTCCATGTGGGAGATCCTTTCACCCTTCAATGGCTTGATCACAGTGATGCGGGGGGATTTATGGGATTTGATTGTGTTGGGAGGAGTAGGTGTAACACCAACTCCTGGCCTGTCCTTGCCAAAAGACACTTGTGTGTTGTTTATTTAGCTAGACTTACACATAAATGACATTGCCTTCTGAATTGGATAATTAGAATTATGATTGGGTTGAATTAAGAATCTTGACAACTTTCTTCTCACTTTATTTGTCTTGGGAACATGTACAGCGATTTTGTTCTTTTTATTTGTGCTCTTTCGATGGCTGGACAAGTCTTGTTTGGCTTGTGGAATTGGCCGATTGTTTTAGAGTCTAACAGCAATTATTGCTGTTACAATTACTCCTGCTACTACCATTTATACCATTCGAAGTTTCCCTACTTCACTATTCATTTATTATTTCGTACGTGTACTTGTTTCTTGGTATAGGGTGGGAGAATTTTGTGGGTCTTCCAAAACATCTATCCGCTACTCAAGATCTCCGTGAGCTAGTAAAATGTCTGGTTGCCTTTGTCTGCAATCTGGATCTACTCAATTGTTGCTGTGACAGGACCAACAATGGGCTGTAGTTGTTACTATTATATTTGTGGATGATTTAGTGAGCATCTATTATTTTATGTGGTTTTATGGTTTACTGGAGCTACAGAGTTATGTTCTTAGGCCCTGAAAGATATTTTATCCGTTGTAGGCCTTGTAGGTAGCACTTAACGGATTTAATAAGCCACAATTATATGGGCTTCCTCACCCTCCTTTCAATTATATGTAAATTCTGCTTAAGCATGTCTAAGAGCTTGTGGGAAATTATTGCTTCAAGAAATCAAATCATTTGTTGAACGTGGGATAATATTTACTGTCAATGGTTTTTTACATTCTCTTCACGGCTGCATATGTAGGGAAGTATTCGTAAAGTCAACTTCTGTCAGCGGTGTGGTGGCCCAACCAAGCATGAAATACCTGATGGTGACGAAAAGTTGAGAGCAATCTGCACCTTATGTGGAAACATTGCCTATCAGAATCCTAAAATGGTATTTTACTTTTCATCCAGTTCTATTCTTGCTGAATGAATAGAAATTTAGCTATAGAAAAATGACGGTGTATTATTTTTCAAGTCATACAGATATGGTAAGAGGCATCACTATCTAGTAAGATGCATTTGAAAACGGTGCCCTGCTATTCACGTGTAAACTCTGCCATATGATGTTACGTATGTTCAATGTTTCCAAGTTTCCAACTCATCTTATGTCCTATATGTGGGCAAATGATCTCAAATCTTTATCCTCCAGGTAGTTGGTTGTCATGGAGATATTGAGTTTAATATTCAATGTTGCCGTGTAATCTACGGCATCATCTGCTAACTTTTGTAGGTGTCGTTTATATTACATACGAATACTATCAGATGCTTTATATTTTTCCAAACTTCTTTATTACAGGTAGTAGGTTGCCTCATTGAGCACGAGAACAAGATCCTACTTTGCAAGCGGAATATTCAACCTTCGTATGGTCGTTGGTGAGTGTATGTACAAGAGGAAATTGTGATTGCACACATTTGAACGATATAGTTTCATTTCCTCATAAACAAATTCAGTTTTTAGATATTTGGGCATTGTCAACATAGGACTCTTCCTGCCGGCTACATGGAAATGGGGGAGTCTGCTGCAGAAGGTGCAATTAGGGAAACTCAAGAGGAAGCAGGTGCTGAAGTTGAAGTATTGTCTCCATTTGCTCAGTTAGACATCCCCCTTATAGGCCAAGTAATGAAGAAATATTTCCACTTCCTTTTTATGCGTGACTGGTAGTTTTTGCTCTGATAACAACTTTTTTCTTGAACAGACCTACGTCATTTTTTTGGCCAAGCTGAAGAAGCCTCAGTTTTCATCTGGCCCTGAATCAATTGAGTGTCGATTGTTTGCTCTTGATGAAATACCTTTTGATTCTCTTGCATTTTCATCGATGGTGGTCACTCTAAAACTGGTATGACATCGCTGAGTGGTTGTCCTTAATATTTCAGTAACTACTATGTGGGCACTTTGTGGACTTATGCCTCTGGTTTCAGTACATCGAAGATATGAAAGCTGGAAAGCCAAAGTTCCACTATGGTACCATCAATAAAAGGTAAATTTAGTCATTGATAAGCCCCTTTCTTTTCTGTTACAAAGTGAGCTCTTATGTCCTTTTTTTTTTTGCTGGCAATAGAAACTAGAAAAACATCATCGAAGAAATAGCTCTACTATCTAAACGACAGTTGCTTAAGTGTGACATTGAGTTTTGACGCATTGTGCTTTCCTATGCTCTGAACCTCTCATGCCCTCTTAGAGTCGCTCTTCACTGCTGCAGAAATTTCTCTCTAGTCTCCTGCCACCTTAAACTCTAATTATTTACTGCTCGATCTTTCTCTTAGAGGTTGGGGTTTCCCATTAATCCCATATATATGCCGCCTCTCCTCAACTGGGTAAATGTATATGTTTATGTTATTGTGTACTTAAGGATCTATTCTTTTATTGCTGTTCTTTCTCTTTCGTTGGGTGGGTTCATGGGGCCATTGTGCGGACTGCATGGCTCTAGATTACTTTACATGGGTTTTAGAGGCAGAGGGAGAGGGCATGAGAAAGAGCAAGGGGGTGGGGGTGGGGGAGAGCTATCGGATTTAGATACTCGTTGGAGTCTACAAAAATAAACAAAGAGCTACACTGGAGGACACTGTATATCTAAGGCTATGATCATTGTTTGGCAGCCCTTTTTTGTTGTGAAGCAAACTAGAACTGAATTTTAGGAGCTTTGAAGTTACCTAAACTTGTCTCCCCTCCCAACACAAAAAGAGTATATGGAAGAGAGAAGAAGTTACCTCCTCTTCTTTTACTAAATAGTTTAGGGCTTTTTGTTTTTGCTTCAGGCTCTTAGCGGTGTGCTATGATTTGGACTATGGGAATTGAAATCGAGCAATTTAGATATTGGAGGTAGAAAAATTAGGGGTTCTGTTTGCTGGAAAACTTCGAGTTTAGTTGAACTTTTTCCCCATCCAAGCTGTCAACGACATTTATGAACAAAATTGAGCTAGAAATAATAGTGAAGCTATTAGCATAATTTTTTCTTGTTTTTCTGGTCCATAGGGTTCGGTTATAACAAGGCAAAGCATTTGGGCCCTAGAAAATATGCTTTTGTGTATATTCTTATAGATCTCTTCAAAGATAATGGAAGCTGTTCTACATTGAAGAAATTTTTTATGTGGCATTTGGAAACTAAGCACAGTGTATAAGAGTAGCTACATTATTAAGAACAAAGCCTTTGTTTCTATCATTAATCTAAGTAGTAAACTATATTTTCATTTTTGTTTAGCGATCTGCGCTAGGCTGTGATAATTCAGGGACTCATTGCTCGTTAGATGAAACATTGTGAATTATCTTTTGTTGAGTTGTCTTGCTTTTAATCATTTGCTGTTGCGACTGTCAGCTTATTTCTGAATTCTGACATCTGTTTATCATTGGTTGATCGTGGTTGCAGACCTGGAACCAGCCCCTCTGATATAAATGCTTTCACTCTTGATTATCATCTAGTCATGGCATGAGGTATATCATCAACCATCTTCTCGTCAAGTCTTGTCTTTGATATGATATATTGACTATAAAGCCTGTTATCCATTGCACTTAGAAGTCCAAAGCCCCTACTAGGGTGCGAACTTTCTGTTGGACTATGGCACTTGGGGAATCAATACAAATGAAGTACTTGAGCTTAGAAGGCCTGATGTTGCTCTGAGTCCGGATGTCTGTATTATGTGTCGGAGGGTGAGTGAAAATTAGTTAACATTTGTTCTTTCACTCTCGAGTAGCTTCTTCCCTATACATGAGGATATTTTGTTTTCGGTAGAAGCAGGCGTTTCTGGAATGGTAGTTGCTTTTCTGCGATATCTTTTGTGGGCTTAGGTAGGGGTAAAGACAAGAAGTTGTTGTGGAAGTGTGCTGTTTTTTTTTTTGTTTTTTGTTTTTTTTTAAAATTTTTTTAATTTTTTACTTATTCTCACCGGAAAACATCATTCTTTGGAAAATATATACAAGGGAGGATCGTTTATCTAACTTCTGTTTGGGCTAAGGGAGCCGGAGCCTTCAAAGGGGTTCCAATTCCCTAATTGAAAGGCATTGGGTGACTTTGTAATTCTTTGTTGCTAGGACTCCCCTTATGTGCTTTTAGATTCTTCATTAATAATATTATTCTTGGTTCAACGACACAAAGTTCAATAGTCTTGCCTAGCGGGCTGGGTTTGGAACCCACCTCTCGGATTATTTTTTTGACGATTCCTAATGATGATTCATGTTAGCCGACCCCAATCAATTTGGGATTAAGGCTCTGATGATGATGTTGTTGTTCTATAAAATGAAGAAGATATGTAAATGTCGCCTTCTTTGGCAAATAGGGTAACAAGAAATCAAGCAAATAGATGTTGTTATTATACTAGCCTGGGAGGGCAACTTGTTTATGTTGGAGCTTAGAAAGAGACTGGCCTTTTCGCCCTTGTTGGTCAACCCAAGGTGGTGACTTTCTTTCTACCACCTGTGGGTCAATCTGATGAGGGTCACATATTATCGTCTCATCTGATTTTATCAAACAGGCAACCTAGCCCATGTCACCCTATTTAAGCGGATTAAAGAGGGCAACCCCCATCTTGCCATCCTCATTATCCTTTTGAGGCCACTGTGACTTGAAGCAAGAGGGGCGTTTGCAACCTCACAGAGTAGAATGTGATTTAGTATTTGAAGATAATCAGATATTAAAAAAGAAAAACTAGTCTTGAAAGGTATCAAATATTACCTGAACCTTTTGATATGGTGGAGATAGTAGATTGCTTTTGCCCTGGAGAGAAATTCTCCATATTTAGCTCCTTCAATAAATGTTAAAGTGGCTTATATGTAATGGAGAACTAGTTGTAATTGCAATTCACAATAGAAGCCTCGTAAACCGATTGGTTTCTAGAATAGAACTCAGAAAAGACAATATGGTCAGATTTCAGAGGTGGCTGACAGACTAATCACAAATCTAGCAATCTTGAAAATTCATCAAAATGGTTTGCCTTCATGTGCATGGACAAACCTTAGTGAGTGATCAATGCATTAGGGAAGTATGTAGCAGTTGATTGAGAGAGAAAGATAGATGTTTTGCATCTGAAGGGTTTTGATTATCTTATGTCAAAGGAGCAAGCAACAGGTGACTTTGTTAGTTTCCCCAATGTCTAAGGCTCTAAGTCACGCGGTGACTGCCTTGGGCTCACTCTATCTGTTGTAATCCACGGGAACCAAGGGGTCTCTCTGAAAGTTGCTTGTTTGTATCGAAAAGCCAAGAGGACAATTGCTAATTACTATCCTCCTGACTTGTTTGTCTTCAATTATGCCTAGTTGTCACTTGTCAGTTGCGCTGTGAGTTCGTATTATGAGTGCATTTTGGCCTTGTAACATTTTCAGAAATTATTTGATTTGATTTATATAACTTAATAAAGCAGTAGTTTTTTGACATAGCTAATAGAGCCCTAGACTCGGTTATTTGACTATTACTTGCATTTTTGGAGCAGCAGCATCACCAGTGTAGTTATAGCAAGTACAACATGAAGGTCGAAGTAGCTCAATCTCGCTATCAGTTGGATGAATGTTAGGCCTCTCGCTCTCCCTTGTTTTGGTTGCTTCTGTTGGCATGACAGCTAGCAATTAGATTAGTGAGAATGTATGCGAGCTGGTTTGTGGATCCTACATAGCAATGCTGTCATCACATCAACAGAGGTCGATGGATGTAGATGATGAATGTCGCTTGTCGATCAAACTTCTTGAATGGATCAGTGTGCAGCATTTCTGAGTTTCTGACTGATCATATGACTGTGCAGCAAACCTATAGAATCTTTGATCACGTATAGGTTTCTGGAAGCTGCTTCTTCGCTTCAGCTGTTTGGATTTGGTAGGCTGATGGGACCTGAATGAGTGTTTGTTTGTGCTGCTGTTTCACTTCTTGTAACAAATTAGTCATGGCTTGATGAACGTAATACCACCATAATGTAATTTACATTTTCCAGTGATGGCGCAGTGAAATATATGGGGATATAGGTGGTTTTTGATTCTTATATGGTTTGTCAAAATATGAATCCTGCCGAGAGTATTGTCTTCCTTGTTTCCAGGAACCGCAAAAGCTAAACATAATGCTGGAGATGTATTCCATTAGTCGATAACCACCATTATAAACGATAGAAAGGTAACAACCATTATCAATAATGGTGTTTTTACAATTTCCGGATCTCTGGAACCATTGTGCTTTCCAAAGTTCAGGCAGTATTCCAACATTTTTGGGTCGGTTCTCCTAAACGTATTTTCAGAAAAAATAAGACAAGTTTAGAGAAAATAAGTAAAGTTCAGAAAAATAAGAAAAAATAAGTAAAAATAATTAAGTTTAGAAAAATAAGAAAAATAGGTAAAAATAAGTAAAGTTGAGTTATCAAAATTCAAAAAAACATAAATCATAAAATAATAAGTAACAATATGTAGAGTTTAGGGAAATAAGTAAAAAAAAAAGTTTAAGGTATGAAAAATAAATAAAAATAAAAAAAGTTAAAAAATAATATAATAAAATAAGATAAGATAAGATAAGTTGAAAGCAACATGCCCTTACTCACATTTCCATGCATATCTCTCGATAAGAAACATGCATTGAGAATTTGGTGACTCGATTTTGTTAGAATAAAGTTCATTACTTAGGTATTTCTTTATATTCTTCATTTCTAGGGTTCATGTACTTTCAATTTAACTTACGCTCCGTTTGGTTTGGAAAAAAAAGTCAAACCTAAATGGAATATATGATTTTTATTGTCCCTTATTTTTGTTTCCATAATCACGGGTGACTCATCAATTGATTTGTTATTGTAAAAACAAGGGTATCCAATCATCATGATATGACATGTAGGTTATGTTTGGCACGCCATTTCAGGTAAGTTATAAGCTAATATCGACTTTTTTTACTGAAAAAGACTTGTATGACCAAAACTAAATGTGTTTGGTAAGTACATGTTCTTAATAGCTTATAATTCTTTTTTAGCTTATCAAAAATAAGCTACCACAAATAGCTTATAAAAAAAACAAGGTACTGATCATAAATCTATTCCAATTTTACCCTAAGACATTTAAAAAAATAACAAGCCTACCTATTAAATCCTTAATATTATTTCTAAATATAAACATGTCTTACTATGCCATTCTGTTATCAGTTTTCCGCTACTTTATCCGTCTTTTTTTATTTTTTTGCCAAACATACGTATTTGATAGTATTTCCATATGTAAGTTTCCATATTTAGCAAACAATGAGTTAAGCTGCTGCATTGACTCCTCCATTTCTCCTCACCAAAACCTCAACAATGGAGAAATCTAGACTCCCCCAACCACCCCAGATCACCTTCGACCGCCGCTACTCCTTCTCCCGCCACCCCGATCCCCGAACCCCGGCTTTCTCCCGGTCCCTCTCCACCATCGACATCGCCCTGCCGCTGCCGGGGAGCGAGGGGGACTGGAGGGATCATGCCAAGTGGGTGGGGGCGGGGACGGATAATATTAAGGGGGGCGTGTCGTTGGGGGAGACGGTTCTGTTCTGTTTTCGGGGCGGGAATCGCGGTATCAGGAGGCTGTTTCTCTTGATTTCGCTTAACGTGGCGTATTCCACTGCGGAGTTGGTTATTGGCCTGCTTTCTGGTCGTGTTGGTAATCATCTTGGCTTTGGGAATTATTGTTTTGATGTGAATTGTGTTTTAGCTGGTGTGTTTTTCGATATCTGTGTCGAAATGTGTTTTGGTTTATGTAAGAATGAGTTGTTTTTAATGGAGCTTTTGCTAATTTTGCAACTGGTTAGGAGTGGTGGAGAGTATAGTTAGTTAGAAAACGGTATGGGAATTAAACGGAGTTGAATACGTTTGTGTATTATTCACCTGTGTATCTCAAAAATACGGTCAATAATCCGTTAGGAAATAGCCATTGACTTTTAATAAACGAATATATATATGTGTACGTGTGCAATTCGGTTTCATTTTGGAAAATATGGACCAAACATTCGGACTAAATATCATGCATGAACATCGTTTTTTCCCCCGATTTCGAATAGCATGTATATGTATGCTTAGTTGTATGTAATTGAGTGATACATTTTGACTGTGCTGTAGCAGTAGCATGTTAATAGAGGTAGGGGAGCACCTATTTCGGCTTGCACCTACTGGTGGGTTGTAGGTTGGACAGTTGTAATAGCATGGTGTTAATGGTTTCCCCCAAGTAATGGTTTTTGAATCCACGGGGGCAGGAGGGTAATAAACTGGCTGAGTCCCTTACCACCAAGTACTGGTTACAGATTGAGAGTGAGAAGTAGCTGAACAAACAATTAGAATCGGTAATGGTAATGGACTCCGTTTCCACAGCCCCAAAAAAACTCAATCATGTATTCCCCTTACTTGAATGTGAGATATTGATTGGACAGAGTGTTATCTAGTTGACAAGCTCAGGAGTTTGTGGAATATGTCTTACGACAACTGCATTGTATCATGCTTTTGGCAATTGCTGTTTTGGCTCTACTAAGCCACATCAGAATGGTGGCATGAGTTTGAGCTAAGCATATGGATTATGGTACTTAATTTGTCTCAAAGAGCATGCCCGCTGAGATGTTTGGGTGAAATTTGAGTCATGTATATATCGTTGCATTGTCCGTGGCTTGTGGGACAGCAACTAGGATTATTAAAATGCTTTTCAGTAATAATATGCTTATGTACGATTGTCAACTAGTGTACTGATAAGTGATAACATAGGATAATTGGTGGTTAATTATATAGGGACAACCTTTGGGTGAAAGTTGTTGGTACTGTATTATTTTCTGGCCAATGAGCTTATTTTATTCTGTTGAACGGATGCATGGTGAAGGAAGTTTTTGACTTCTAAAACAAGAGTCTGACTTCTTTTATAACTGATTGTAGCTACAAGGGTTACTCTCCTTTGTTTATGGCTTACTAGTCAGTTTGCTTAAGTGCGTAGAACGTGGGACCTCCATTATTTAGTTCAGAGAAGAGGCATTTCGTACTTGTTTTTTTTAACTGATTTGGTGATAGTTTTTGCTAAGCATACATATAATTACTGCTGCTGACAATATTTCCAAGTTCTTCATTATCTGTTACTTTTGTCACTGGAAAGTTGAAAGTTTTGAGGAACTTTGTTTAAAGGTACTTTGAGATAGCTCGACAAATAAAAATAATTAAATCTAGCTAGTGGAAAAAGCAGCATTTTGAAGATGCAAGATGGACAAAATAATAGGGTATGAAGATTATTCTTATTTACCACGTGGGCTGTAGTAATGGTTCTACAGCAACATTAATAGTATAATAAACCTTTCTCATCATGTGTCTTAATAATTTATTTTCTCTTTTCCCTCCAGGTTTGGTATCTGATGCATTTCATTTGACATTTGGATGTGGCCTCTTGACATTTTCACTGTTTGCAATGGCTGCTTCTAGAAGAAAGCCAGATCGAGTTTACACATACGGGTGAGACACATTTATGCTTTTCCTGCTCAATGGTTATTCCTTTTGCTTGTTTGAAAGATGGTGTGATCTGTCGTTCGGCTAAAAGTTGCTATTCTAGTCTGCTTTTCTATCTTATTATGTCCTTTCACATGTGTAGCAAACTTTTGTTATTGTTAATTAGTTTCTAAAAAGTATCGTTAGTACTATATGTTCATGAAAAGTTATGGAAGTGCAGTTGAAGTTGGCAATTTTTCTGAACCTTAAACTTAAGTACTTGACATTCAAAGGGAATGGGCAGCTTACTCTTAGTCATTTGCAGTCTGTGGCCAACGGCTCCTTATGATTTACTATTTCACGTGCAGAAGTTGAATTTTCTTATGTGCTAACATGTGATGATGAGTTACCACAGTTCTATTCTTTAACATGGAGGGCGAAAAAAAAAAAAGATTTAAATGTGGATTATTTTCCCGTCACATAATAGGAATTGGCGGCATAAATAGGTATTTTAAACATGATTGATGCTCAAACTTCGATGTCGAGATCTATATCACATGATTTGCGTTACGCTCTCAAGATCAGATTGTCTATCCTTAGCCTTGCTGACCGTGATGGGAAGGTTGGCAAAATGTATTCACGAACTCCAAAATATGGATTCCGAGTCTGTCTGCTTGTTTTAATACGATATTGGATGGGTAGGGTGACAGTCTAGCGAGTCCTATTAACACTGTACACTGTTGATATGTCGATGACAGTGGATGTCTACGTTTGTTGTGAAATGTGTAAAGAAGGGAAGAATTTGTCTCAACTTTTTTGAAACTCAGGGAGGATTACAAATGTTAAGAAGTGTGGGGTTTTCAGAGTATCAATCTGGGTTCATGCTAGGAAGGAGGTACAACAACACCGAGGCTGTAGCCTTACCAAAGTGAGTCGCAAAATTGAAAAATAGAATTGTAGAATTAAATAAAGAACTTTTATACCGTAAAATCTCAACTAAACCAGGTAGTACGACATAAGATATAATTTCTATCACTATAACCTTTGTTGAGTGCAAAAACTACTTGGCAGACTAGGAGATTACTTATTGTAGTACTACTTTCCTTAAAACTAGTAAAGTAGTATAGGCGCCTCATCAAAGCATCGTATTGAACATAATATGCGATAAAGCTACAGTGTGTTGCACCTCAGCGCCTAGAGGCAGGTCTTGTCTTTTTAAACACCGGAGGCTATTCATCTTATGAGGCAACTAGTTAGGAAATATCGTGCTAAGATAAAAGATCTACATATGGTTTTTATTGATAAAAGAAAGGCTTATGATAAATTGCCTAGAATAGTGCCATGGTGGGCATTGGCAAGAAAAGGGGCTTTGCGTAAATACATTGACATGACAACGACATGTACGAGGGATGTAATGCTAGTGTAGACACTATTATAATTGGAGCATATCAAGGGTCGATGCTTAGCCCATTTCTTTTTTGCATAGTTATGGATGAACTAACAAGGTCAAATAAAGATGATATACCATGATGCTTAATGTTTGCTGATTATATTATTCTCATTGTTGAGATGCGATCGGGTGTATGGGCTAAGCTGTAATTGTTGAGACAAACATTAGAATTTATGGGTTTTTAGGTTAAGTGGAAGTAAAACTTAATACATGGAGTGTAAGTTTCTTAGTGGTAGGGGTATCAGGTATGGATGGAGGTGATGCAACCTTAGATGGCAAGGTTAATTTAGTGAGTAATTTTTTTCGTTATCTGGGTTCTATAATCTAAGAGACAGATGGAGATGCTAGGCAGGTTGGTTAAAGTGGAGAAGGCTACCCAATTTTCACTGGTTATTGTAGGTTATTATATGGCACAAAGTGTCGGGCGTGAAAAAATGTCATATTTAGAAGATTCATCTGGCAAAGATGTGTATGTTACGTTGGATGTGCGAGCATACTACCAGAGACGCACCTATTAGGGATAATATGCGAGAGAGTGTGGTGGGAGTCATACCTATTAAGGATAATATGCGAGAGAGTTCTACCTACGTCGTTCTAAACATGTCAGTCGGAGGATGGATGAAGGAGTAGTGAGGATGTAGTGAGGTGTGTAGGAAGACCTCAAATGGCGTACGTAAGAGTTATTGAGAGTGATATGAGGCTTCTCGGGGTTGATGAGAGTCTAACTTTGGATAGGGCTAAGTGGAGAGAGAGACTTTAAGTTGAGGAGAGGGCCTTATCTCTATTGTTTTAGAATTTTTTGAGTATATTTTCGAAAATTTCTGAAAACTTTTAGAAACTTCTTTCTTCTATGAAATTGTTTATAAAACTTTCACGTTTCCTAGTGACGATCCCTGTAAGCCCAAATCAATAAAAATGGAATAACGAAGGGGCATTAGCTTTTGATGCTAATATGCTATTGTTACATGTACGATTGAGGGTAGCCTATTGTTTTTATCTTTGTGGTTCCCATATTTGAGGTGTTGTTTGTCTAAATTTCTGATGCTTTCATATCCAAATGTTAATTGGTATAGGGATGTACGTAAGTACATGCTTGAGTTATGAGGATAGCCTGCTGCACTAATTTTCTTATATGCTCTGGTTTGGCCTCTCTCAATACTAGATGTGGTAAATCTGTGGTTTTTTTTTTTGCGTTGTTGTTGCTTGATGTTGATACTGTGTACTTGTGCATTTAGTAATGACAACAGTTATATGAAGCTAGTTTTTTTTATTTGGTTTCGTTCTTACTTCCTAACGGATGGCACTATGTTTACGATGCTACTGTTGCGAACCTGGCTTAAGCTGTTCATATCATGTTCAGTGTCTCGTATATTATTTTGTTAATCAATTCCCTCACCTTTTCAGGTATAAAAGGCTTGAAGTATTGTCTGCCTTTACGAATGCTGTAAGTTATGCATTTCCTGTGTATGGCATTGCTGTGTCATTTTTTTACAGTCAGTTTTGTTCCTTTTCTCTCTGCGTTTTCTGAAGTATTTTTTAGATTTTTCATACATCTGTATAGGATGTTGTGATTTTCCTGAGAGCGGGAGTTGGCGACTTTAGTCCTACTAAAGTCTTGGTGGAAACTGTTTTCTCTGGATTTTGTACTGTGTTTATAATGGCGCTTATTGACTTCTTGTTGAGTACTCCCTCTGTTTTTAGAAAGTATACATTTGATTTTTGACAGTGTTTGGCATCACACTTTGACCTTTAATATTTTATAGTACATAATAAAATTAAATATTAAAATATAATCATGTAAAAGTTTTGTATAGTGAAATCTGTATTTTGAACTTTTAAATGTTATATTATGAGTTATTTGTGGTCAAAGTAAAGCATGGGAAAGTGTGAAAAGCAAATGTATACTTTCATTATGAACAGAGGGAATAATTACCTTTTCTCGTACCATATTCTCTCATGTCTATCTCCATAATACTCACAACTTCACAAGAAAAGAAAAGAGAACTAAAAAAGAAAATGGAATTTAGTTTCAGTTATAGTATCTTCATTTTCCCGGCTATATCCTCTGTTATCAGTGCCTCTTCTTGACTTCTTGTTGTCAACTAGTGAGCTACTTTTTTTCATGTTATTATATTTATGAGGATATGTCATGTCCAACACTAACAAGGTTCCCTTTTTTTCTTGCTGCATTTGTAGACAGCTGTTTCTTCTTTTCATGTCATTTTCCTTGGCTGTGGAAGCACTTCATGCATTCATACAAGATGAGTCGGAGCACAAGTAAGTTCATGCCATATGCTTTCTTATTTTTCTTATCGATAATTCATTTTTCAAGACAGCTGTGTATGTAAGTATTTAATCTGTCCACTCGATTCTACTACCATGTTTTTTACTGTTGGAGTATATTGGCTATAGATGGACAAAGTTTGGTATTTGAATCTTATCTGTCCTGATATCTAGTTTCAAAATGAGTATAATGGCCATCTTTTCTCCATTCAGTTGTGTGCATGTCTCTGTTGCTTTGTTCTTTTCTCTGAAAGGAAGCTGCAAAGGCTAGTGTTTGAAGGAATATTGTGTAGGAGGTAACAGATAACCTGTTATTTCTCTAAACGGAAGGTTAAGAAGATAAAGGGGAGTGTAATATGGTTGTATTTTGAACGTACTGATTTAGGTTTTTAGTTTGTGCTTCATGTTGGGCTCCAAAGTCATTAGGAGTTTGTTTTCTAAAGTATGTGTAGGAGTGAAAGACGTGAATGCGCCTCTATTAGTAATCTCGGACTAGCAGGTTATGATACATGCACGAGTTGCAACTCCCTACTCAAACTTGACACTATGTAAATATTTCTCTCAGTGGTTTATTTATCTACTCCCCTCTCTAAATTATGCTCCCTCCATCCCACAATGTTCTTCCCATTTAACTTTTGAGGGTCAACTTTCTATAACTTTGATCATTACTTTTTGTATTTAAATATTAATTTTTATTATGAAAATAAAATTCTTACATTTATATCTTTTATAATCATCAAAAATTATATTTTCATCAATTTTTTTAAAATATTTTAATACAAAAAGAAATGGTCAAAGTTATAGAAAATTGACCCCCAAAAGTCAAATGGGAAGAACATTGTGGGATGGAGGGAGTACCAATCTAGATCAGTAACAGAGTTATAGTCCCTTCTTTCTGTACCAAACTAGATTCATCCATGAATGTACAAGATTGAGCAGATGCATGACAGAAACCCAATTAGTGAATCTCTGTATGTAATAAAATTTGATATGCATGTTACCGAGTTCTGTTGCCATGTCTACTGTAGTATATTCCTTAATAGACTAAAAATAAGATCCTTTGTCTTCACATAGATTATATATTTCGTTTTCTACTTATTGCAAATTTTGGCTGCACTTAAGTTGCCTGTATTCTGTAGCGTTTGCAATTTTGCTGCCATGTCTTTTAGTGTATCCTTAATTCATTAAAGTTGAGATGGACTGTACTGGTAAATTTTGTATACTCTTTTTGCTGCTTTTGGGCTGTCAGTGATATTTCATGTCAATTTTTTTCTTGTAGGCATTATCTCATTGTTTCAGCCGTCACAAATTTATTGGTGAATCTTATCGGTGTTTGGTTCTTTAGGAACTATGCGCGTATAAGTCTGGGTAAGACTCTCTTTATTGATTGTGTATTTTTGAGTTATCTTCCCCTAGATCTTTTGTTTTTGTCTGATCAGATTTTAGTTCCTCTTGTTTCTCAACCTATTTGTTTATTAATATAGGAAGTCTAGTGAAGGTCACTAACTATAATCAGCATATAAGCAAATGTTTGCTGTTCGAGAGTTATTGCGACTTATGATGTTTGTCTAAAAAAGTGTGGTGACTGGGCATTATTTGACGTATTCCAGATAGAATCATCAATTTTTCCCTGTAGCATGAACTGTTGAAACAACATCTTTGTGTATTTTTTATTGCCCCATTTTGTGTCACCTTATTCATTTATATATTTATTTTGATTTACACACTTGATTTTTAGTGTGGTATGTCATTTGCGTAAAAGCTCTCTATCTTGTTTCAATGAGAGGCTATTATTTCACAGCGACCACTTTTATGGTTGACCTTTGAAATTTTAGGTTGTATATACTGGGGCACCTTTGTCCTCCTTCTTCTGGTCAATGTAATGTGATGACTGATGAGCCTATGTGACCTACATCCTCTCAATTAATGATCACTGAAGTTTCTTGTATATATTGTAAAATAAGCTGCTTCATGAGTATCATTACCATATAAAAGTAATGTTTTATCTATTGGATGGGGAATCTTGTAGAGATCTAGTTCTTAAGGTGGACGATGGCAAGCTTATCCATGAAGGTCTGAAAGATACTGTCTATTAGGTTCAATGCTTTAATATTTTCGTTTAAGAAAAATCATGGTCTTTCCTTTGATTATTTTTTTAAAATAGGTCCTCTTTTCCAGGTATGTAAAAGAAAGGGAGTTCAGAAAAGAAAGATTAAAGGTTCATGGGAGCGTGCTTTAAATGAGCCCAACAAAATTGTCTTTCTGGAATGAACCTAGAGGAGATGAAAGTTTGGGACTAGGCTTTGGCAGAGTTTTCTTAGCTTGTTGCTTAAGGTGGCTGGGTCTTTAAGAGTGAGTGGTAAGACTAGTGTCCTTAGACGCATATGAAAAGTAGAAAGCTATAGTATACTGTAAGCAAATGAGTCATTAGTATTGTATAACACGCTCTGATGCTCCGAGGAAAAGGTATATGTAGACATGGCAAAACCGACAAGGAGTTGAACTTCGGAACCAATCCCTGACCCAATAAACATTTTCTTACCCAAAGAAAGTAAGCTGGTTTCTACCTGAAGCGGCAACTGAAATGGACTAATATAAATTTTAAAATAATTAAATCTTCATAAAAAAATTATTGACACATACTCGATCTGGAACAATTTGGATGAACCCGACTCGGGCCCGAATAAGCCATAGCAAAGCAGACCAAATATAAGCTGACACCCTTAATCGACCCGGAGGAATCCGTGCCTGGTCTAGGTATATGCTTGGGGTTGCCCCTTTAGAGAATGTCGCTTTGGTTTTTAGGTCCTCTTTGCTTCTCTTTCCTGCTTAGTGTTAGTTCTTTTGAAACCAAGCTTCAGAGGTAAAAAGGTAGCAGAAATTGAAGAAAGCTTTTCTTTGAATTCTTGTATTCTTTTGTTGTTTTCTGATCAACATAAGTGATATTCCACTGGAGATATTGATGCTAGGAAGCATCAGTAGTTCACACTCGTGTTCCTTCGGTGCTTGATTTTCTGTGAGGAGTTCGTTCCTTTCTATTTTTAAGTATTTTGAAATGGGAAGTTGTATGATCTCCGCTTATTACTTCTGCTATTGGCTTCTTGTTTTAGGGTTGAGAGATACTTATCTTGGACTCACGGTGTACTTGATAATATTTGGGTAACATAGGGATAATGTTTAAAGACTTGATACTCATCAGTTATTCTAAAGTATTTAAAATTTAACAACTATCTTATCGTGCATTTGTATAATATACATTCGAGAATTACCTTCAGACTTTCTTACATGATTTTTCTACTTGTAGCGTACAGAAATGCTGAAGATATGAACTACCATTCAGTATGCCTTCATGTGATCTCGGATTCAATTCGCAGGTTTTACATTCTCACCCTTTTTCTTTCCCTTATGTGAAATGTGCATCACCATTTCTTATTTTTCAAGATTGGATCTCATATCCTTAAAAAGGAGAGAAATTGAAAGAAAGGAAAGTAAAATGAAAATAGAAAAGGTAATCTTTGTAGCAGCAGTAAATGCCTAAACGAGTATTTTATTCATGAGCAATTCGTTCTCCTCTAATTTTCCCATAATTATATTGTTTATTACATATCTTAAGCCGTATTGTCTCTCTCTCAGTGCAGGCTTGATTCTGGCATCTTGGCTTTTGTCTATGGGGTAAAAGCTTCTTTCTGAAGAGTGTGCCTTGAAAGCTTTTACTTTTTTGCCTTTTTTATCAAAAGAAAATAATTAATTTTTATTCTTAGCATGTGGTTTATGTTCCTCTCAGGATTCAGAATGCTGAAGTTTTGTGTCTGGGACTAGTTTCAGTTACAGTATTTATGATTGCTATGCCACTATTTAAGGCAACTGGTGGAGTTTTGCTCCAAATGGCACCACCCAGTGTCCCATCTTCGGCAATGAGTAAATGTTATAGACAGGTACTTGGATGCCTTGTGTTTGCTTGATATGTCAGACTGGTTTTTTGGTGTTAAGATCTTATGCCACTATTCACTGCTTGAATGCTATCAGATTGCTGCTCTTGAAGATGTCTCTGAGATCTCTGAAGCTCGTTTTTGGGAATTGGTGCCTGGTCATGTCGTCGGTTCGCTCTCCTTGCAGGTGGTGTGTTTTATACATTATAATTCATTATGAGTGAACTCGGTTTTCAGTACAACCATTTGTTTTATCTTTTTTTGGTTCCACTCCTGCCGTTGTGGTAAATGATCTTAAATCTGTTCATATGATCAGGTAAAGGCGGGGATTGATGATAAACCGGTGCTACAGTATGTTCATGGTCTGTACCATGATGTTGGCGTACAAGATGCGACCGTACAGACTGATTATACCTGAATCTAGACTTTTCTAGTTTCTTTGTAGAATATGATACGTTTAAGTGAGATTAGCATTATCTCAAAACATTCTTTGTACCTTGAGGATACTTGTCACTGATTTCTACAAATGCACTAGGGGATACAAGAAATGGATGGCCTTCTTGTCATAGAGATATTTCATTTATAATAGTGTCTATTCCCACACTCCATTGTCTATTCCCGCTCCTAATTTTTTTTACATCTTTTGATTGATATTTCAGGCTTCATAATATGGGGATACAATAAGAATGGTATTGCCTTGATCAGTCAGATGTGTGGTGGAGATTTTTTTTTTTCATTTTGTTATTTTGTCTAAAATGTACAATCAAAGTCTTTGAGAAGAAAAAAAAAAAAAAATCTCTTATTCTTACTTAAGTTTGGTTTATCTACTCTGCTGCAGTCCTAGTTTCCAGTAAGACATGAACATTCCTGGTTACTGGAACTAAGTCATAACTCTTCCTAGCGAGACTAGGTCTAGGACCATGAAGGCATGAACGCCTTTACGCCTCCACTTTGATTTTTGATTTGTTCCCCAGGTGAACTTAGTCGAGAAACGCCACCAAATCTAGACCTTTTCGTATGAAATATACTCCTTTGTCTGATGATCAGTATGCCTAAACCATGGTGTAATAATTACAAATGTGCAAGCTAATGTATACATCCTACATTCCTACATAATATTATCAACACTAAGGTAAGCACTGGGGGTAATTGATTTCTAGTAAGATTGTGTAGTGTTTTTACCAGTTAACATGCAGCTATTTTCTTACGTCTAAGTGTTGTAGATTTGTAGAAGACATGCTAAACTGCTAACTGAAAGAACGTCTTGCCATGAATAGCCAATTAGGGTAAATGCAATGTTAGAGCCACGTTGCTATTATTTGGAGATATAGCTTAACTTGTCAACAGAATAGGTTGTAGTTTACCATTACAGGAAATATCCTTGATTATTTTTGGATAAACATGTCTTTCTGCATTGAAATCTTATCTTTG
>CAAKMY010099739.1:0-13459 GCA_901111285.1 Corrigiola litoralis | reverse complement strand
ATGAGGGGCGAAATTAAACTAATAGGAAAGCGTAGTTTCCGTGCCTTGGAGTGGTGATTATCCGGTCCCCTTTATTGTTGTCTCCTAAATATCTAACAATATGTAATGAACAAAAACAAAAAAAAGTCTGCCACGTAAAACACTAACCGACTATTATGATAGAAACAAGTTAACCGGTCACTAGGACCAAAATCGGAAAAAAGAAGCAAACTTAAGAATATTCCACAATAATGAAAATTTGGGAATATTATTGGAAGATGAGACAATAACAAATTTTTCAAAATAAAACAAAAGTCCCATGTAGTATCCGCGACAAAACCGTGAAAAACAAGCTCCCTTCTCTTCTCTCCTCACTACTCTCTAGTCTCTACGCAAACTCCAGTTTGTTAGTTAGAGTCTTAAAAGACAGGAACATAACAACATCAAACTGAACCCAACACAACACTTTAAACTACATCATCATCATCATCATCATCATCGTCATCTCAACTAATTACACAACACATTAAACTCAAAACTCATAGATCTGCTCTCTTTTTTCGTAGCAAATCTACAAATCCCCAAATTCCTCACGTGGGCACCTCTTATTTTCCCACTTCAATGTCCATCCTTTGATTTTTGCACACTTTTTAAAAAAGACTCGCTCTTTTTTTTCTAAGGAAAATGGGTGGTAAGAAAAAACCCACCAAATCTTCTATTGTTGCTTCATCTTCTAGAGAATCCAACTTTTCGATCTCAGGTTAGTTTTTTTTTTTTTTTTTTTGTTTTATGTCGTTTGTTTGTTGTTATTTGTTTTCTGCTCGTTTTATTTGATATGGGTCTGTTTTTGGTTTTGGTAGATTGTTTGTTATTGTTGGATGGGTTTTAGTTGGTTTGACTTTGATTTGTATCTGGGTTTGGGTTATGTTATGTTAATTTGGTTGGGAGTTTGAGTGATGGTTTTTAATTTTATTTCGAAAGTGAATGTTTCAAGTTTTGGTGTTAATGATAGGTTTGACTTGGGTGATGAGTAAGTGAGTATGTTTTGATTATGCTGTGGCATATTTTGTGAGTCTAGAACTGGAGTTGTGGTGGATTATCAGGTCCCTTGGTCCCGCAATTTGGTCTGGATCGCGCTTTTTGCTTGTAGATAGCTGTTGGGTTTGACATTTGCCGGAGCTTAGAACTGGAGTTGTGGTGGATAGTTGATGGATTATCAGGTCCCTTGGTCCGGCTTTTCTTTATGGATTGAGCTTTTTTACTGTAGGTAGCTGTTGGGTTTGACATTAATAATTGGTGGATTGTGGAGAGAGGAAAGTTTGAGGGGGCATCAAGGGCGGAGCTCATATCCGGGGTAATAGTACGCTTGGAAGATCTTGGGGGCTTGAAGGGTTTCATTGTAAATCTTTTTTCACAAATTCTAAAATAAATGGTCTAGTTTTATGATGAAAGTAGACGAGCTCAATGCGCTAAATCAACCCAAGCTACCTGCAAGCCCAAGCCTAATCAGAGATATATATCCTTTGTTGGGCCAGCATTGGTACGTCTATAAGTCTATTATTATGATAAAAGACGTTCTCTCCTGAGACTTTCTGCTCTTCTTAATGGTGCACGGTGAGTTAGCTATAGCCTGTTTGTCCTCTAGTTTGCACTCCATATAGCATACTCTTTCATTTAAACCAAGGTTTAATAATGTCTAACTTAACATTGATTGATGGAGTCTTGCATTATTAGAAAAAATCGGGTCATAACTGCTGTAAGTATTGCATAATAACAGGCTGTTTCATATTTATTCAAAAACATATTCCTAGTAGGGGTTTCTGGGAAGGGATGCGGAAGAAATAAGACTGTCAAAGGGGTAACTTAGAGAAATATGTATTTAACATTATAACATGGCTGAGTTTTTTTTATCGATGCATAGTCAGTGGTTACTTGAAAGCTGCTCCAGAACTGTGTACCATTTGTTTCTTTTTTGGATAAAAGAAGTAAGCACTTCATTAGAATCAACTCTGCTTAGGAGAACAAGTAATCCTGCTAAGCAAGACAATTACAAAGGTGCCAAATTCCCCTTGCAATAGGGTAATCGGGATATTCTTGAAAGCTCCATAAAATTCAACTCCACAAAGGAGAACGAGTACAACTGTTTGATATTTGTATTGACTTAAATAGGTATGCCAGTATGCCACTATGAAAGTCACCCGTTAAGGTTGATATTTTACAAATTGATGACTTGGGAGCAATTTGTTTGATAAAATAGCATTTATAGGCCTTGATGCAACCTATATTGTAATGTCTTCATGACCAGCCCTTCGTTACCATGCTTTTTCTATTCTAACTAGAATCAAAAATCATAAAAATATCATAATCATAGGCAGATCATTACTTGTATCCCCCTCTAATCAGATCTGCCTTTGAGTGCATGAAAATTGGTGCCAGAACCTGTGAGTGGGTCTGCTAGTTTTGTTTCTTATTACACTGTTACGGTGGAGGAGGGAGGGGGGGGGGGGGGTTGCGACATAGTTTGGATGTGAAATAGTAGTGAGTTCTGACTTATGGCCTTTTAGGTAGTAAATCTCATATCTGTTCCAAATTTAGGAAGTAGAAGAAAGTCTTTCTTAACATGTTGTACTGCTAACTTACCTTATCAACAGTCTAGATAATACAGCAAGGGATTTTTTTACCTACACCAATTTATTCAGGAGAAGGTGCAAAAATTGGTTCTTAAAGATTCATCTTTTGCTTGAATAGAATTATTCCATGCACATGCTGCTAAGGGAAAATTACAGAGACCGAAAAGGAAATATCTGCAGTCTGCACACTTAGGTAAAAGTCTTACTAGGGATGATTAGTATCGGGATCTTCATTGTCTTATGTGCATTTGGATTTTGGAGATTATGTGGTTTTAGGATTGTTTTTCTTTCTACATTTTATATCGTGACCATACACCGGAACATACTGGTACTTACTTTATATAAATTCAATTGCACTTTTGATGATTCGTCATTGAATTTAATAAGTTAGTCTTTTTTTTTTCTCTTTTTGTCTTGTACTTTTGTCACGGTTCAGGTGTGAATATGTCTTGTCACAAACTCAAAATTGTTTTCTTTTGATTATATCTGTGATGCTCCCTTTCTCTTTACCCGAAGAAATGGGTAAAAAGAAGGTCATGATTTGGCTATGCCAAATGAGCTGCCAGGTATTTGAGTTAAGTTAATATTTGGTATGTATTTGGTCATCTTGATTGACCTAGTTCTCATCAGATAGGGGAAATAAAACTTTTTGAGAAGCTAATTGATGTGGTCTGACTTTGGTTACTAGTATTACACATGTATATGGATTCAAGAGTTTGTCATGAAAATTTTGTGACTTGAAGATAGAGCGGCATGGTTTCGAGTATCCAAATATAGGATTTGGTCACGGTAACAAGACACTTCTTTTGATAGATAGGAAGCTATGTGTGGGAAGTATTAATTCTCCCTTTTTTGGCCCCTAATGTAAGTGTCTTACTTTTTAAAGTTTCCACACCCATGGGTAGTGTCAAGTGTCTGACACAGATGCTTGACTTGAAATGAAGGGTGAGCATCATTTGATTGTCTAAATTCAGTAAGTAATGGAGACTCCTCTGCCCAAGCAAACTTTCTGATTGGGGATTGTTTCACGTGGAGATTTTCTGGATGCCCACACCATAAGAATTGTAATTGTAGCGAGGATCCTTTGTGAGTCTCTGTAATTTTGGGTTTGAGGCATTTAACTGGTATGCTTTATTTTATTGCTGATCATTGCAGGAATTACCAAATTAACTTGCCACTTTCCTCAAGTGTCTGTATTTAGCATGATTTAAGAAAATGGTTGACTATATAACAAGGAATTTGTTCACAGGGCACCCTTGCTCTTTTATTTTTTCCAATACTTTGCATATACTTCATTGTATAGCCAAACGTTAACATTGTGAGAAAAGTGTGGGTAATGTCCTTAATGAAGCTGTGGTATTTTTGTCATGTATTCACAACATTACGAAGTTTGGACGAAAAGTTAACGTTCTTTAAACATCGAGAGTACCACGTGAAAAGTAAAAGAGCAAAAATACTCCTTGAATTACGAAAATGTCCAGAGGCAACGTGCATTTTCATTGAATCTCAATAGAATAATAGATTGTGCATATGTTGTTGTAAATGGGTTAGGGTGTTTGGCCTGCAGCAAGTCGACTAATCGCTTTAGACTTGGTTTTGTGCTTATTGTATCCTTTTCATAGATTATTAGTATTTCTTCATGTTAACAAAGAAAACTAGTGTGGTTTTTAACTCCAATATCTTACATTCAGGACTTCGTGATAAGCATCAACAGGAGCTCGAGAATTTGACTTTGACTACACAACCTTGCAGAACAATGAAGTTTTTTATTTTTGCAATTTATGATTACTTTAAGCGATTGGTAGGATACCTCTCGACAAAACGAGGATGGCTTTTGGTTTTGAGTTCCTTGTTCGTTGCTTGTGGAGTTTTCTTGGCAACTATTGAGGGTTCTCATGAAAAGGTGAATTCCATTTTTTGTCTTTTTAATCTCTGATCATTAACTCATGAAATTATTATACAATCTTTTGGAGTCAAGTGATATGTTGTAGGTGTTCGTATCTTAAAAGCTATAGTTACTTACACTGCCATGACCGTTAGTTTCAAGGTTATGGTGCATCATTGTCTGTTGCATAAAGTTCTTAGATGATGAGCTCTTTTCAGCCATAGGGACCCAAATAGTTTATTTAGTATTAATGTAATTTCTGAGAGCTTTGTTTATTCTGGGGTTGCCCACTCTTGCAGCATGTTCAGGAGGCTCTTAGGTACCTTCAGTTTGTATTATGGTGGACTGCCCTCGGAGTCGCATCTTCAATTGGCCTTGGTATGTATTTTGAGTTGTTTGAAACGAAATCTTGGCTGCGTTCAGTGTATGGCATGATATTAGCTCTGCAAAACAATCAATTGGAATTGTTATTTATTTATTTATTGAGTTTTTTCTGGAAGGGTTGGGAGGAGAAGTAAAAAAAAAAAAAAAGAAGAAGAAGAAAAGAAAGAAACCGAGAAGAGATTAAAACTGCAAGCACACAGAACCTGCTTTCTTCATTTACTGTAGTCTAGTCTCTTGAATTTCCGATCCCAAATTTTCAGTTCCTCGTGACGCTTTTATGTTTAGCTGACCACAATGTCTTTTGGGACTAAGGCTTTCTGTTATTGTTGTCCCTAAAATTTCCAATCTCTTCATACAATAATATCTTGCATAATTGATTAATCCATGAGCTTCTGCATGCAATAGAAATTTCTTGCATCTCTTTACTGTATTGATTTTTAAACCAAGCTTGATTTAGCAATATGTGGTCTCTATTCACCTGTTTTTGCCATGAAATTCATCTGTTTTTCTTTTTCTTTATCATTTGCCCTTACGATGTTGCTCTTTTGCCCATCATGGTTTTGCCAGGATCTGGCTTGCATACTTTTGTTCTTTACCTGGGCCCACACATTGCCCTCTTCACCATTAAGGCGATCCAGTGTGGCAGAGTTGATTTAAAAAGCGCTCCATATGATACAATACAATTAAAACGAGGCCCTTCATGGCTTGATAAAGACTGCTCTGAATTTGGACCACCATTATTTATGTCTACTCATGGTGCTAGGGTTCCACTTAGCAGCATCTTGCCTCAAGTCCAATTGGAAGCTATTTTGTGGGGCATTGGGACTGCATTGGGTGAACTTCCACCATACTTTATTTCAAGGGCAGGTATGTCATCAAAATAAAAGTTGTGTACATTACGTGTTGAATATTTCATCCGTAAAATTTTTCGATGTATAAGTTTAAATTGCTTTTTTTTTTTCTTGTGTTTTAATTGAACTCGTTTCATGTCCTTTTCGCCAACCCTTCGATTCCACTTTTATTATGGCAGATGTCGTTCTTTCATTGACAGGCTTGTCATTTTCGTCTTCTTGGGATGTGAGTTTTAGGGTTGTCTAAACTCAAAGTCTGAATATGGAATGCAAGATCCTAGTTTACCGTAACAAATACAACATAATCCTGCATTGTAGACTCCTAATTAGCTTCTTAGGGTAAGGTACGAACTGACAGGTGCAATTGGTTACTGGTGATCATAGGCATAGCTAGAGTAATTTAAATGTGGGGTGACTAGAGTAATTAAGATATACAAAGCCAGAAAAGTTAGCCCTATTTGACTGCAAACCTATTATTATAAATACCCATATACAACTTTTCAGCCGCTGATCTATGTGCAGTTACTTCTGTGTTTTTGCATTGAGCTTGGTCATTCTCAAAGTAGTGCACTAGTGCGAGTTCAAGTGTCCCTGTGCTATCAATGTCGCTCCACCACTGCTGGTGATGGTATAAAAATTCTACTTTGTATATGCAGATAGCTCATGTGACAAGTCCAAACTTAGAACTTCATGTTTGTCTCATTCATTCCAAAGCTTAACAAGTTGCCTGTCCCATGTGGTTGCAGGTTGACTTTGTACAAAGCTGTGCTTACATTATCATTTTCACTAAATCATTAATGTGAAGATATCAATAAGTATATGTATATCTTTATGTCTAAATCTATATCGACCTATATCTATCTTTATGAGTATTTAATAGCAGGATGTTTGTATGCCATGTGGCACTCACAAAAGAAAGTTAGAACTAATTCTTTGGAGGGAACATAGAAGTAAACAGTCATTATATTCAAACTTAATGCTCAATTGAATGTCCAAATTATTTTCTCTTAGTTAACCGAAATCCCATGTCTAACACGGCAACTATTAGGATATTCCCCTTCCATTTAAGGCCAACCTGCTCACTTTCCCTTTTCACAATTCAAGACCAACCTTCCCATTTCCCTTTTTGGTAATTTTAACCTTACTTACAAACAAAAACTAGTGAGTGGGATGAGGACCCTACCACTACCCTCTCTTTCCTCCCACATTGCAGTAAAAATCCACTTGCTTAACATCTCACTACCATCTTTTTCAATTGTTTAATAGTTTTAAAAAAAATGTGCATTAAATCAATTGGAGATTGGTCTTGAATGGAGGGAGCATAATACAACCATTCTGATTTCGAACATACCCATCCTGTTTCTCTACTCTATCGTGTTTTTTTTTTGGTCCGAAATGTGCGCACAAAGTCGCTGATAAGAATCGAACCCCCAACCTCATGATTGGGGTAAGAGAGCTCTAATTACTTGATCTAGTATTTTCTCATGGTAGTGTAGAGATTTTATCACAAATTATATGTATGCTCTTGGTTGAGACTGAAACAATCTCCAAGTTTGGATTTATAGCTCTCTTAAATTTTCTTTGAGATGTATATGGAATGCAGTTTGAATAATTATCTGTGTGTTTCAATTGCTTATAGTGCAGTCTAATGCTCTCCTGACTATGGTGACAATAAATGGTCAAGCTGGTTGAATTTTGATTATGTTACCTTGTTTTTGGTCAGTTTTTGTAACTTCTGTTAAGATGTTTTACTGGAATCAGGCTACTGTGATTGTGTGATCTACTCATTATTTTCAACTTTTATTTTCTGTTTGTGACTGTGTTTTGAGGTGGATTATTCAGCCAAATTGTTTTACTTTGCTTTCTTGACTGGTCCTGACATAAAGTCTGCTATGTCAAACCTAAAAGTCTAGGAGTTTCTTACTTTAAAAGCTGATTGGATGTGCTATAATCATAAGGCCCCAACAGAATAATTAGATACTGTTCTCTTCCAATACCTAATCCCTGTTTATGCTATATTATCTTTCATCCGATTTCTCCTTATCATTGGTGTACTCATGCCTTGTCATCTCTCAATCTATTCAATTGTTCTACGTCAATAATCCCTCTGCATTAGCAATGTTACCTTTTGACTTGATAAAAGACATTTAGATACTTCATTTATAACCGCTTTTGCATATAAGCCATTTTCTACCCATATTTGAGATTGTACATGCCTTTTTGAGCAGTACATATACTTATTTTGAATAGCAACAATCTTAAAGTAACTTGATACATCGTGCAGCAAGCTTATCTGGAAGCAAGTTGGACCCAATAGAGGAACTAGATGCTTCTTCTGCTGAAGATAGTGGAGTCATTGGGAGGCACTTGAAGCAAGTGAAATGTTGGCTCTTATCACATTCTCAGTACTTGAACTTCTGGACTATTTTGCTGCTTGCTTCGGTCAGTTTATTAACTGCTTCTTACGAATTAATTATATTGAGTTTTTGTATTTTTTGTCATATGCACTCTTGTTTATTCTGATTGAAGATCTGGAAGATAGTACTAGGTTTCCACTAATAGATATTACACTGTTATCTGGAGAAGGGAGCTTGTAACTCTCTTGAAAATTGTAGATTATAGTCTACATGCATAAAAGTGCTTTCAGTTTTTGTTGGCTGGGCAGGACACAGGTTCTGCGGCTTTTGAAAATTATTTCGAAGCTTGGATCTCAGTCATAGATAATCTTATAGTAGCCATTGCCTTAGCTATTTCAAGTTTGTTGTTGAGTGTGCTGATCTCTCCCGTTTTAAAATCTTACGAGTCTTATTGTTTAGAACAGTTTTGCTTCTCAGAAAATTAGCTTTGTTAGAATTTTGACTGTTAATGAACTGTGAAAATGTGATACTACAGGTAATTGTTTGGTGTGATGGATGTTTAATAATAAATGTCTACCTGTTTATAACATAAATAAGCTATATTTTCTCTGCTGTTCATTTTCTGACTGTGAAACATATTGTCCTTCATAGAAACACTTGATCTACTTTGAAATATATTTGTGGCGTGCTGCTGAGTAAAATGCCAAACCTCATGAAGCATGTGTTTATTGTTTAAAGTGCACTTCATAGGAAAAATGCATTGAGCCATTGACTCATTTTATTCCAATCCAATTTATGTGAATTATATGGCTTAATGCCAGAAGTAAAACTGCGAATCAAGGGTTCCGGGCCTCCTATGAACTTATAATTCGGGCAAACCATTTCAAAACTTTCTTAGTTTCAAAATTAAAACACAAATTTTCTATCTTGTCCCTGGAACATAGAATCCATGTATTTGGTACAATGCTAAGAGTAATTGTGGGGGTGCAAAATGGGTTTAATGGCATGTGCAAAATAACAGATTTGAAGTAACGTCAAAAATTTTGAAACCAGCGGCTCTAGTACCATCTGTTATTCCAGACAACCACAAATATGGTTGCTGGTTAACCGTTAATCTATGGATGAGGGCTTTTATCCGTGCTTGTTTCTTGTTTAATAACAGTTAGCCATGAGACACAGCTTGGGCCAGAAAAGTTGTCAGTCTTTGTGGGGAGGGAGGGTGGGGGTTGTTGTTCTGTGTTTTGGGGTCTTTATACCGGAACTGATTTGGTGAGGACGATGCTGTTATTCAACTAAATGAAAGGAGGGACGTACATTTCGTTGGACGAAACTCTACAATAACACTTCAATAGAGGGGATAAGCTTGTCCCTGGTTATTTAATGTAGTTACAAGGGATTTTTTTTCTGTCAGTTTCTTGTTGTAGTCATCAAACACAACCTCGGCCAGCAAAGGAGTCAGGGGTTGGCTGTTGTGGAGTCGGGTAGTCTCAAGACGCCTATAAAGCTGTGATGGTGCTCTTCTTATTATGTACTCCCTCCATCCCATGGTAATGTTTACATGGTGGAAGGCACACAATTAAAACATGGCAATATAGTATCAAAGAAACTATGGTGGAAGGCACACAATTAAAACATGGCAATATAGTATCAAAGAAACTACTAGTGGGTTTACGTTATTAGAAGAGAGAGAAATGTACTTCAATTGTTAACCATCCTCATTCCCACTCCACAACCCCTCCCTGTTGGTCACCACTGACAAACCCTAACTCTCCCCAGTCGCCACCACCACCCAAATCCACCCGCAGCCCGCTGACGCCATCCCCACCACCATCCATGCCCAGCCCCACCCCAAACCCAACAACTTCCCATGAAAGCCATCCGATTCTAACCGCCCTTTTGCACTACCTAAAGTCTAATCCACCACACCGACTCTGCCACCCTCCCCACCACTTCGCAGAAACACCGACTTCGCCACCCTCCATTTGTGTCGTTCCTTCTCCTTCCTCTGACCATTTGTGTTGTTCCTTCTCCTTCCTCCTACTATTTGCGTTGTTCCTTCTCCTTCCTAGTTCCTCCTACCATTTGTGTTGTTCCTTCTCCTTCCTAGTTCCTCCTACCATCGGTGTTGTGCCTTCTCCTTCGTAGTTCCTCCTACCATTTGCGTTTTCCCTTCTTCATAGTTCCTCCTACTATTTGTGTTGTTCCTTATGCTTCCTTCTACCATTCGTGTTGTTCTTGTTCGCCTCTCTCCTTCTCTTAGTCCCGTTAGTTTTTCTTCGCCCTCCCCCTTCTCATCATTCGTTTTTAGTTCCTCTGGTCGTAGTTTTGAGGTTGGTAAAAGGCCGAGCAAGATTCTAGACTAAAACATTATAAAACGCCAAACATGTGTGCATGCAAGACTCATCTTACAAAACCATTTATTTCCAAAATTCACAATAGATAAAGATATGAAAACCAAACTTCTTTTTCTTTTCCACAAAAATAACCAAACCAAATAAACCAATAATAACCAATAAAATACCATCGAAAACCAAGAGTAAGGAAGGCACCCAAATTTAGAGAGTGGTGCCCCGACTCAACTAGATGAGAGTATGAGACCGAAAAGGTCCCCTATCACGCCAAAGTCCCTAGTGTGCACACTCCTATGACAGGTACTACGAATCGAAGAGGAAGATCTAATGGCGAGAAACGGTACTCTATTATCCCAATAAATACATAGCAAGAAACCCAAACTATCATCTTCCATACTCGAACAATTTACAAAACCAAAACCAATATCCTTAAACCAAATATCAAAAACACACACAAACATAGTTTATGAACCATAAACCAAAATAAACCATTATATATGAGGACAAGTTAACTCAGGAACCAAAGGAAGAACATCCTCGTTTTTCCAGTTTAACCATACTTCTTCTGATTTTAAAAGAATGACATTTTAACTAATTTTACGTAGATTAAGGGTATTTTTTTGTTAAATGTTTTTTCATTACTCTTCCTCTTTTTAGAGTTTTTCTCTCTTGAAATTAGTAAACTTTTTTGTAAACATTTCTAATTGGTTTTTGAAAAAAAAAAAAAATTGGAACATGATGAAATTTATTGTTGTTGATGATAATTTAGCAAGAAAATAGTTAGAAGTCATTCTTTTTACAAACTAAGAATTTATATAAAACATCATGTTTTAAAAATCAGAGGGAGTATTATAATAAACCAAATAATCGCCAACCATTTTCAAAACTTTATATAAGAAATCCCATAAAGATGTAGGTTTTCCTTTTGTTTTCTTTTCTCTTATATCTATAGTATAAGGAATAAGGTTGGGTTAATATAACCTAGTTTTCAGTGATAAAAAGTCCAAGACTCTATAATATGGGCCAATTCAAATTACTATAAAACACTTTCTTAGATGAAATCCATATTAAGTCCCTTTTAGAAATTGGTACTGTATATAGAGCTTTCTTTACATGATTAGTGATTCTTTCGTGCAAGATTGCAACTATTATTTGGAAAATGGCTTCAATAGTTTGACAATTAATTGACATTTTTAGGTGCCAAACCCACTGTTTGATCTAGCTGGTATCATGTGTGGACAATTTGGGATACCTTTCTGGCAATTTTTCTTTGCAACATTATTTGGAAAGGCAATCATTAAGACACACATTCAGGTTAGTTATTTTTCTTCTTCAAGATATTACAAGCTTGAACAGTCCTGTGGTTCTCTGTACTAATCTTTCCCACTTGCTTTTCTGGCCGGGACTTGTGATGCAGACAGTTTTTATCATCTCAGTATGTAACAATCAGCTTCTAGATTGGGTGGAGAATGAATTGATTTGGATGCTTAGCCACATACCCGGAGTTGCATCTGTGCTGCCAAACTTGATTGCCAAACTGCATGCTGCTAAAGACAAGTATCTTGTAGCTGCTCCACCAGTGGCTTCTAATGTCCAGGTACCAAATGATTGATTCCTGAATAATATGTTTCAATCTACCCTTATTTTGTTTTCTTTCTTTTTTCTGTTTTTGGTTACCTGGGAGGTCGGTGCAAGGGTATTGCTAATTCCTTATAAAAACCATTAAGGAATTGTCACAATACAAGTTGGTGTGAATGTGTGTTGCAGGTGAAGTGGGGTCTTTCTTTTGCTTCAATATGGAATACTGTTGTGTGGCTTGTCCTCCTGAACTTCTTCTTCAAGATTGTGAATGCAACTGCTCAGAGTTTTCTTAAAAAAGAGCAAGAAAAAGAACTGACCATATTTACGAAGAAGTCATTGGTATCAAAACAATGATGGTTTGATACCATATACTGAACTTCATCGAGAAATATGGGACAAATCGCCCTTTCCCTTCTGTTTTCTTCGCGTGACATGATGAAGTTACAGCAAGTGTTTGAAGATTGCGCACACTTGTTACTACTAATCCTGTCTCCAAATTCATCCTTCCTTCAGGAGTTGCCCTGTTAGAATCATTGTATATGATAGAAATAGGATTGAGGGTGGCTAGGTGAAGGGTTACTACCTCTGGCTCTAATAGTGTTCGGGTTTCAACAACTATAATGTTAACGTGCCTAGGTATTCGTAACTCAATTATTATTATTGGGATATTCATGATTCTTTTAGAATGCAAGAGACAAAGAAGTTCCTTGCATGGTTTGACCAGTTTCTTTTGCTCGGGTGCCATTTTCTTTCAATATTTGATTATTTGTCAAATTTTTTGAGCTGGTATCTTTGATGGGACTTTGGGAAAGCGTTGGGGGTCTCTCCATTCTCATTGAATATGGTGTGCCCTCTAAGTCTTGGATCCGGTTCAAAATTGATAAACGTCTTTCTGTTTTCTCATATGTTTAATGTGGATGATGTTTTTCTTTTTGGTAGAGCTGATTTGTTCAATATTGATCATATTATCAGTTTGCTTAGTGACTTTGGCGAAATGTCTGCCGTTTTTTTTTTTTTTTTTTTCCGGATAAAGCTAAACGTAAGACTTATTTTACCTTCTAAGATGAATAATAACCTATGCATATCCTGGTTGCTTCTTCTCATATTCCTAGCTCAACTTCTTTTGGCAAATATATAGGGGTCCTTATCTTCTTAACAAGCTTGGCAAAGGGGATTTTATGGATATTTTGACCGCAACCAAAGCATGATCAGTGACTGGTAGTCTATATTCATTGATAAGGCGGGGAGGTGTACTTCCATCAAGTCTATCCTTAACTCTTACTAGACCTGGCAAACGTGGTTCGAATAATCTGGTCCATGATGCGATTTTGATCTGAATACGACAATTCGAAGATAACCCGAAATTCGAATTGACCCAATTCGATCCGAGTCTAATCCAGAGTTAGCTAGGTCCAATTTAGGAAAATTTAACGGGATTAAT
>CAAKMY010099684.1:3146-30704 GCA_901111285.1 Corrigiola litoralis | reverse complement strand
TTTGCAATTTTTAGTTGTCAGTTTTTAAATTTTTTTTTTTTAAGCATGGTATTGTAGCTTCTTTATACACTTATATATGTTTTGATTATTCATAGCTTCTTCCCTTCTGCAGCAAATTCAAGGCGAAGCAAGCTGTTCATTATTGGAGCAGGTATTACACATTTTACAATCCACCAAGTTTGGGTCTTTAATTTGAGTTGCAGTGTTGATAACACTACACGATTTAATTTTATACGTTTTCTCCTGGCTTGTTAATTGTATATCTATCTACCAAAGAGCGTTTTATTGCTGCTCTTTAGAAAAGCAATGCTGTTCAGATATCTCAAATGTCCTGCTAGTGCATTGGTGGTATCAGGGTCTCATATGAGGATCCTGCGCGCTTGTCCTTTTTTGTTTCAAAGGTTGAGAGCCTGAGACATATGCATGCTTAACTAGGGTCTTATTTCTAATCTATGGATATTGTGTATAGATGCTCATGTATGTACTCCTTTCAATACTGGCGGCCTTTATATATTTGATATAGTAACTGACCTGACTTTTTTATAATTATATCTTTTATATATAATGGAACTTCAATGTATCTGCAATTGAAGGATTCTCTGTGTTAAAGTTGCAGGTGCTTCGGCTCTGGGAATATCGGTATTAACTGCTCTAGTCATCTGTGGAAAAAGAAAACTATCAGGCAATAAACTTGCGATTCTAGGGATGAAAGGGACTCTAGAAAATAAAAATGTAGAGGCATTTCTGAAAAGCTATGGATCTCTGGCGCCAAAAAGATACACATATGCGGAAATAAGGAAGATGACTAATTCATTCAAGGATAAACTTGGTGGAGGAGGTTATGGAATTGTTTACAAAGGAATTTTAGGAGACGGTCGTTTTGTGGCAGTAAAGAAGTTGACGAAATTGAAGGGTAATGGAGAAGACTTCCTTAATGAGGTGGTGAGCATAAGCAGAACTAACCATGTCAATGTGGTCACTCTTTTAGGTTTCTGTTTTGAGAGAAAGAAAAGAGCTCTTGTCTACGAGTTCCAGCCACATGGATCACTTGACAAATTTGTCTTTGGAGCAAAGTGTGGACAACCACTGCAATGGGAGACCTTGTTCAACATTTCAGTTGGCATTGCTAGGGGATTAGACTACTTACATCGAGGCTGTAATACACGAATATTGCACTTTGACATTAAACCTCACAATATTTTACTTGGTGAAGACTTCAGCCCAAAGATTTCTGACTTTGGCTTGGCTAAGTTGTGTCTCGCAAAGGATAGTATTGTCTCAATGTTGGAAGCAAGAGGGACAATTGGGTATATCGCTCCAGAAGTATACTGTAGAAACTTTGGTGGGGTTTCCCATAAATCAGATGTGTATAGCTACGGGATGATGGTCCTCGACATAGCATGTGGCAGGAAAGATATGTCCACTGAAGTTCAGGGTAGCAGTGATTTGTACTTCCCGGAATGGATATACAAGCGACTTGAGCTAGGAGAGGAGGTTGCAGCAAATCACATTTTGAATGACAATGATAAGGGTCTACAGAGAAAGATGATTTTGGTAAGTTTATGGTGTATACAAACATATCCTTCGAACAGGCCGTCAATGCATAGGGTAGTAGAGATGTTAGACGGGCCGCTTGAGTCGCTTCAAATGCCCCCAAAGCCATATGCATCTTCCCTTTCAAGATCTGTATCTGGTTCTTCTATGATACCTATATTAAGCACCTAATATGAGCTATCCTGAACTCAGTTGATCATGCATAGCAGCATAGGTTACTTTCTACAGGGATTTCTGAAGTGTACGTAAACATGAAGTGAAAAAGAAATCTTATTTACGTATCTTTTACAGACATACTAAATGTTTTCTTGAGATTGCTGTATACAGTGACAGGGGTGATCTAAATAATTTGTTGTTGCTTATTAATCCCTCGCCGTTGCATTTTGGGCATCCAAAAATGATGGAGCATGGTGTCTCCTTTACGCAGCTTGCATCTCATAACTTGTGAGTTGTGACCTGCTTCATAGATTTTAGATCATGATTTAGTATGACTATTTTTCATCCAATTGTGAAATGGTACGGCAACTTATGATTCAGCCTGTCAGAAATACCTTCAATAATTTACTAGTTTACACATTTTCTGCACCCTCATTCTCACATTTTATTTAGGTGGGACTGCATTAACTTATAAGTGTGGAACGACCAGTCTACGAAAGTCTCCCTTCTTATCATTTTGTTCCACTGCCCCAATTCTTATTTTCCATATTTCTAAGCGTAATCTTCACTGCCAAGAACAAAAATTTCATGCTATGATCAGGTACTGGAATAATAGAGACAGGAATTGATGACATACAGTCATACAGACGTCCATCTAATTGGCCGTGGAAATGGCCATAAATAAAGACTATATGTATGAAGATGAGATACTAATTCCAGTTGACTAATTAATTCTACAGCATGACTTTTCTTTCTGGTCTTCAAACAACTTGTAAACTAATTGTGTGCATGGCATGTCCTTCAGGTTATGGACAATTTTCTAGTGACAGCTCACAAAATCTACTAATTTTGGAAAATGCTCACTAGTGCAATGCTTAAGAAACATTATGTAACAAACTGTAGTGGTACTAATCACTTAATTCTAGGTCTTTGGATATCTCAAATGTTCAGTTAGTGTAATTGGTGGTATCAGCGTCTAATAAAAATTTATCGGCTGAAGTTCAAGGTAGCAGTAATTTGTAATTTCCGGAATGGATTACAATCGACATAAGCTAGCAGAGGAAATTGCAGCTCATGTGATTTCGAATGACAATGATAAAAAGCTTAAGAGAAAGATGATTTTAGTAGCTTAAGGTGTATGCAGACATATCCCTCGACTCTCGAGCATGCCATCTATGAATATAATGGTAGAGATGTCAGAAGGGCCGCTTAAGTAACTGCAAGTGCCCCCAAAGACATATGTATTTTCCCGTCCAAGATCTGTGTCTGATTCTCTTTAGAATTCCCATATTAAGTAGAAAGGTTGGTTTTGAATTGCCCAAATACAGAAGTACAGAAGTTCGGTTTTGAATGGAGGAGTATAAGATGAACTTTAAAGGACCCAATGTCCCAAACCCGCATGAGAAATACTACGTAATGAAGAATATGGCCTTGCCTTTTGTTTTATTTTCTACCAAGTCTCTTTCGTCAAGTCTTCCCATGTGAGTACTAGTCTAGTAGACTACTACAGTAAACATCAAAAGAGTCAACAACGCGTCCAACTTTTTAAGCGCTTTACTTACAACAAAGAAGGGTGGACTGAGATACTATTTACAGTCTTTGATGAGTACAAGATTTGCTCTTCTTTAGCGTCATGTGGTAAACTGCACGACATTGGGTATCCTTTTTGGGGCCTTGAGAGGCCTATAAACTGCGGCCACCCAGCGCTGCTACTCCAGTGTCCCAGTAATCACAGTGATGACTACCCTATCCTTCGAATGAGTGGGGAAGAAGTATCATATAAAGTACTTAGCATCAATAAATCTTACACCAACATGACCATTAAGCTCCAAGAGTTTATAAATGATTGCCCTGATCATAGAATCACCACAAATTTCAGCGGCAGAGACTTGTTTGGTATCAGCCCGAGGGTTGAGAACATTTTATTATCCGTGTGCCCCGGGGGAGGTACCCTAAATGGCAATGACTCTTTTACATTATGTTCACATAATCAGCGAAATACTACTGTCTACTACCTGAACAACAAGCAAGCCATCGGAAATAATTCTTGCAAGGTTATAGAAGTACCCGTGTTTACAGAAGCATTAAAGGATCTTCACCGCAGCGGCAATCTTTTAAATGTGTTGTTAGAAGGGTTTGAAGTGAAATTCTACGAGGTGTATTACTCATGGTGCTCCAAATGTGAGGGTTCTGATGGCATATGTGGGTCATCAGATACTTCAAACTTTTACTGCTCCAAAAAATCAGGTAATTGCTTTAGTTTCTCATTTGTGTGACGGAGGTTTCTCCAAACTCCAGCTGTAAAGCATATTTGATTCATAATAGCTATTCATATCATACTTCTGTCTGTTCGACTGTTCCCTGTTTCTCAAACATTAATAATGCATCTTTAACGAAAGATATACGGTATGCCATGACAGGAACAAGAGTACAGAGAGCACCTCAAGAAATGTGGCCATTAATTAATAATTGCAAAAAAAAAAAAAACATTTGGTAATAGGTTAAGGTGCTTTTTTGTAAATAAAAAAATTCGGTCGCATGTATAAGATGTAATCGGAAACCAATTAACCAAATAACTGACATAGCTTCATCCACTAGCTTTACTTTCAAATTAGATGATACGGAGTACAAAGATTAGAATTTGGCTCCAAGTCCGTTAGATTGTTTGGCTTATCTATATAACATCCAACATCACCAGCTCTAGTTTTAGCAATGTTATTGGTAACCAGGACAGTATTCCGTTCCATTCATGTCCTTTTTAGCTACATTCAGTGATTTTAGCGGGAAAGTGATTTTAGACTCTTTGAACACTTAGAGCCAGTTTTATAAACCGTATTTTAATTAATTTTCAGAAAAATTTAGAAAAATTCAAAACGTTTATTAAAATTTAAAAGGTTCAGAAAGTTTATAGAAGTTAAAAAATTTTAGAAAAATAAGGTATAAAAAATATGGTAAACAAAAAGTTTCCGAAGAAAATAAAAATCATAAACAAAAAAGTATTAAAACAAAACAGTATAGAGAACAAGCCCTTAGTTCCATTCAACACTTTCAGCTCTTTTCAGCAATCTCAATTCCTGAGTCTTGCATTTGAAGATACTATCAGGTCCAATAAATACAAAGGCAAATATACTCTGAACTGAACTGAATTCATGTCCAGCCATTTCTGTCTGTAAATGCAGTTTGTTGGCGGACTGTATGTATAGCATCCATCAGCCCCATCAGTCCCATTTATGTCAGTAAACAGTACATGAGTAGTGCAAAAATCGAACTAAATTTCTTCCTTAAAAAAACAGTTATTACACAAATACATCAAAAGGTAACGAAAAATACTTCAAAAAAAGTTTTGATTTGTTTATACCAATAGAATTTTATCGCCTTGGCAGTAGGAAATCTAGATCTAATTTGTTTGAATTCAAGGAATAATAACAAACTTTACGCCCTTGTATCTTTGTGCTCATTCCCCTGCCCGCACAATTCAATATCTTTGTAGTGTGTGTGTGATTTGCCATGTTACTGCACTGACCATTCTTTCATTTCTCTCAGATAAGAGACATTTGATACTTATAATTGGATCAGGTAATATATACTCCACGTCTTTGTTCTGTCAAATCCATGTAGCTTATATACATCTGTGAACTGTATACATACATTTGCTTTTCATACATTGTACTTGGTGCGTGCTTCCCTTCACGTCAGTTGAAGTTCAGTTTTGAGTGTAAGCACTCCTTAATGCACCCGTTGCTGAGACATAGCTGACATCTGCTATTTGATCAAGGGTGCATGAGATAGAGGAATCTGTGAAGGTCATTCTACTTTGCCTCTAGGCTCTAGTCATAATTCATTTCATGATGACAGTGTTCACTACTTCTATAAAAATCATAACTCAACTTCCCTTTCTACGCTTTCTTAGTGGCCGCTGCTTCAGCAATGGGGATAGTGATCTTGATCGTTCTTGTCATTTGTGCAAAAAGAACACAATCCCGCAGTAAGTATATGCTCTCATTGACGGAGGGAACATCAAAGAACCAAAATGTGGAAGCCTTTTTGAAAAGCTATGGTTCCCTTGCCCCAAAAAGATACACTTATGCAGATACAAGAGCAATGACTAACTCATTCAACTCTAAGCTTGGTGAGGGAGGATATGGTAGAGTATACAAAGGGGAACTAAGTGATGGGCGTCTTGTAGCAGTTAAAATTTTGAAGAACTTGAAGGATGATGGAGAAGGGTTCATCAACGAGGTTCTAAGCATCAGTAGAACAAACCACATCAATGTTGTCACTCTTTTAGGTTTTTGTTCCCATGGAAAGAACAGAGCTCTTGTCTTCGAGTTCATGCCCAATGGATCTCTTGAGAAATACATTTGTAGGGAGAGTGGTCAGTCCTTGCCATCAGAAACTATATTCAACATTGCTATTGGCATTGCTAGAGGACTACACTACCTGCACAGAGGTTGTAATACAAGAATATTGCACTTTGACATTAAGCCTCATAACATTCTCCTTGATCAAGATTTCTGCCCAACGATCTCCGACTTTGGTCTGGCTAAATTGTCTTTGTCGAAAGATAGTACCATATCCATGTTAGAAGCAAGAGGGACAATCGGATATATTGCTCCGGAAGTATTCTGCAGAAATTTTGGTGGTATTTCCCACAAGTCAGATGTCTATAGCTATGGGATGATGGTCTTAGACTTGGTGTGCGGCAGGAACATTAAATCTACTCATGTTCAGCAAAGCAGTGAATTGTACTTTCCAGACTGGATATACAATCAACTTGAGCAAGAAGATGTTCTAGTTGATGGGATTATGAATCAGGAAGAAACAGAATTAAAGAGAAAGATGATTTTGGTAAGCTTATGGTGCATACAGACGTATCCTTCAAACCGACCATCTATGAACGGAGTAGTAGAAATGCTAGAAGGGGAGCTAAAGTCACTAGAAATGCCCCCCAAGCCACATCTGTTTTCACCCCCGAGGTCCACCATTCATTCTTCCGGAACACATGTGACCACCTCATGATGTTATTCTAATCCTTGCTATCTTAACTCTTAAGGTCAATTACCTTTACCGGATAGAACTAAGAAAGTAACAAGTCTGGTACAGAGTTTTATGTTGTAGTATATAATGATCATGAATCTCCGTGATGTATTATAAAGTTGAATTGAATGATGAAACAGTCAGATTTTAGACGCATAATTCATAAGTCACAACTATTAAAGTTCTGGTAACCAAAGAGATAGTACATGTTATTTCATTCTCTATTTAATGCCTAAAGCTTTCAACAATGACAACAGAAAATTGGGAGAGATTCATTGTGAGTATGACTTCGGTTGCTATTTATTGAAGATGCCCTATGCCCATTAAAAATAGACCTCAAGTTGGTAATTATGAGAATATAATAGAAAAATATCACCGGAGTATAATCAAGTATGATGAACCTCGTAGTGTTTGCTTCTGCTTCACTGTTGTGAAAGGCGAAATAAAGGTGACATCCCAAAAGTGAACAACAATCAGGTTCTGCAGAAAGTTGCTTCAATTTGGAATTTAAATCAGTCGAAGCTGAGGTTCTTTATAACTTAAAACACTTACTCTGAAGTCAAACGACACAACCCATTTGTCAGCTCTAGACCTTGGGTTGATAACTATAGCCTCTACTGCCACCATAACCACCATTGATAGAAATATCAGTGTTATCCACGATGGGGAAAGAAAAAATATGCTAGAAATGTCTGCATAAGAAAATAAAAGGCTCAAATTAAAGAATACCGAACCTCGATCACCATTTGCTCTATCTGCACTAAGTGTTTCCTTCTTATGGAACCATGGTATAACGGAGAACAGAAGAAGGTCTCATAACAATCAAAAATACCCCATGGATCCTTCGCCCTCTTTTCACTCCAAAATTTACATTGTAACAAATTTTACTCTCTCCCAGACCAAATTGTCCACCTATGTGTTCCGTGACAATTTGAGATGTATATTCATGGTCTGACCTCTCAACAATGATTACACAGTTGAGGTATTTGCATAGAGGATTGTGAAGAACAACTCAACATCCTGTATAGTCCGGATCATTTGAATAAATTGGTTCTCGGAGGGCTCATCAAGCAGTAGCTGACTCAATTGTGCCACTCGTGGCACTAGTTTGACCAAGGGTATCCCTGCTGTGGGTACTCCAGCTCCAGTCTGATCGACAAAAACATCTTTCACAATTGTGTTTGCCACTGCTTTGAGCGATACATCTACAATATTGGTGAACTCATCACTGCAAAAAAGAAAAAAACACCGAATATTACTTCAATCTTACAAGCTCAATAATCTAAACCGATGCTCAATTCCCCTTTCAAATATCTTATGCACCAAAAGTCTCTCACACCCTAATTCATTCTTCGGAATAACAATGTTGTTCTGGTGTAATTATATCATGACCATACCACATGGCAAGTCCTGTGGATATTACTACTAAGACATGATCACTTGAATATCCTATTCACTTTTCTGGCAGGCAAACATACAAACATGGAAAAACCAACTGCAATTAACCCAAACTAGCTCCATCTTTGTCCTGTCTCAGTGTCTCTAGGTTGAATTGGAAGTCTAAGGTCCCAATTCCCAAAGATAATTGTGTACAAATTACAAACTGCAGATTTGACAGCCGACTAGGGGCTTTATATAAAGTGAAAGAGACTAAATGTTTGTTTCTGTATTTTGACATGACTAGATTTCTGTGAAACAAACAAAGGTAACTCAATGGGGGAGTCTGCTATTAATTTTGATGCTAGCTCCAGGAAGTAGAACAAGAAGAGGTCCCTAACAATCATTGTGATTGGTTAATCACATACAAGGCAAACTTACATTTCAGTTTTTTTCTTCCACTTTTATTCGTGTCCACACTAGATTTGTACCTAATTACCCTCCTTTTTCAAGAGAAAATCACCCCTCAGTCCCTATGACTGGAGGAAAACCCCAATCACAGTGATTGATTAATACAACATGAACAACAGAAGAGTCCAAGACGAATCTTATGGCTGGCGATTTATCGCATCCCTTTTTCAACAGGGGACTTTCCGGTCTTTTACTGTCAATGTCCAGCATGGTTTGAACGATACGTTAGTTCATAGCCCGTGGAGAGGACTCCCCGAGTTCCTGCCCTCTAGTGATGGACAGGAGACCGTCTTTTAGCTGATCGAACTTTTTTCCTATAGTCGAAGACAAATAAGTAGGCCCTTTAAACCATACGACGCTAAAGTTTCAGGCATGGCTAATCTAGTCATTTTCGTCGCACTGATAAATCTAACACATGTCAATAGTAGTTAGAGCCTAGATGTTGTTATAAGGACATTAAAGAAAAGATACTATGCAGTAGTCACAAGATAGACATACAACAGCTTTATCGTGAAGAAAGACGGCAAGGTTCTTTATTACAGACAACATATTTTACTCTTCAAGTTACAGAAGAGAAACCGATAGAAGTATTTCCAATAAACAGAGTTACGCTTTTAGTAACCATTTCTTTTTTAATTAAGTATAAAAATATTATACAATTAAAACATAAAAAATATACTACATATGCAAATCTGTTGCATACCTTGATAAAACAGCTTGTGTCTCTGTCATCAGTTGATCAAATTTAGATGGATCAGAAAGAATCAAGTTATTACTGCTCGAAGATGCAGTTAGGCTGGGCAATTTAGAATCCTCTGGCACCAAGTATTCCATCCAGTGATGAGGCTTCCCCATGCTCATGAATGTATCAAGTATTTGCATGATAGTTTCATGGAGTACTGAAGAACTGAAGACATCTTTCAGCTGCTTGCTGCAATCACGAGAATACACAATAGTCAATTCAAAATAACAGAAAATGATAACACCCATACCACAGGTTACTGAGAATTCTCGAATTTACTACTTCTGAACAAACACAGTATTGAATATCAAAAGCTTGCAACTTCAGAATTAATCAAATAACAATTTGACAGCATCAAAGCCTAAACAATTTCAATAACTCTTAAGTTCAAGAAAATGTGCACAGAGTGAATTGAAGCATTTGAGAGGAATTTGGGACCAAACCTCCCAAACCTGGACCCCATTAAACAAAAAATGGAAACAAACTTTAGATTTAAAACCATACTCTATTACTTCTGTTAGAAAGCCTACAAGTAACTGTCAATGTCTGCAACAATGGAAGCGCATTATGTACAAGAACCAACCAAATCAACCATGATTCTTCGTCGTAGAACCAACAGGCAGTAAATATAACATGTTCAGAGACTAGGACAGAGAGTGTACACAAGATTGATAACACTAGTGTAGCAGAAACTCTAAGAAAATTGCATTGGAGAAAGTAGATTGGTTTGGTTCTTCCACTAGCAGTCATAAGACACGTGTACCGTGTTCAGAGACTAGGACAGAGAGTGTGCACAAAATTCCCTCTAAAGAGAGGGAGCACCTCAATGCAACTTTGTTGTTCCGCATTCATATGACTACATAAGGTTGCTACACTAACGGATGGCAACAGAAAACTCACCTTCTTAGGATTTCTGTTGCAGCAGCTTGCATATTGAAAATCAAAGCAGGCAGGCCATGGCTGGCTAGAAAATCAGCCCTTGCCAAAAACTTCTGATCATCATCACGATCAATGATACCAGCTTCCTCCTGCATGTGTGGAAGTAAGTTTAGCTGGACTTTTCTGGTCTCCTTGTCTCCATAGGGAGTTGAAAACAGACAACAAAATATAAAGATACTATCAAATTCGTAATATAAGCCAATAATGGCCCAAAGTCTGGTCATCAAAGTATACCATATAATTATCAATAAGCATTGACATAGTCAAAAGATGAATAATGAATCAAACCAAGAAAAACTGTCAAGGTGATTGTTCATGACTCCTTGTTTTATTCCGAAGGCACTACGAAAAAAGAAAAAAACGCCTCTCGTAGAAGAATACCAACTCAGTCAACCCCTAATGCATGGAGGTCTCAGCCGGGGTGTTGGAATTTGGTATGTAAAGACAGACAGTCTTAAGTATCTCATATACTCGTGTAATTAACGCAATCTATGCATGAAAACTACAACTACCACATTAAAAGCGAATATACTAGTTCCATTCACTTTATCAGACCTCATTAGGTTAACACTCCAAGATAGAGCAAGTATATACTAAACTCATGCAAGATATGTCTTTAACTGAAGCTTTATGAATTATTATCAGGTAAGGCAGATGATTAGCACAACTAAGGACAATGGTAGAAACTGCATATATAAGCACTGGATCCGAATATGATGTAGCAGGATTCAAAAACTCGGCCACATCGTACCGATGAGCCTGATGTGATGACTTCACTGAACTGCAAAACCCAGTTCATAACAAGAATTCGCAAAATGTACATAATTCGGGCAAGTAACCTGATAAGAATATGGTCATGCCCCTTACGGACTGAGATGACCGCGACCCTGCAGATGTGCTCTGGTGACTTTTCTAGACAAAGATGTAACAATAATGAAGGGAAGAAGAAGAGGGTCCAAGTTTTCGACCATAATTTAAATACCAAACACAACGGCCCATTCACTTGCTTTTTGTTTGGTATTTTGACAATTGTAGTCAAATATTTGGACCCACTTCTTCTTCCTTTATTTCATATTACTACTTTGTTTAAAAAATGTCACCAGCGAGGGAACCACTGGCGAGACACTGAACAATCTAAATGTGCAATATTAGCCTAAGAGTCGTAACAGGCGTGACCCGGCAGGTATTGGCAACTTGCCTAAATGGCATACGTTTTGGAAACACACGTTAGGAACTGGGATTTATCAGTTCGGTGAAGTCAAAGCACATAACATGGGCACATCAGTATGATGTAGCCGAGTTTTTACACCCTGGGCACAAAAACCAACCAGTCAGCTTAACAACTACCCCAAGCAGCCTTCTGCCTCCATCCCCAACAAAAAAAAAAAAAAAGATTATTGAAACAACACTTCGACCGTTCATCATTCCAAATTCCAACGGAAACAGACACGGTTTAGAAAAATAAAGACAAAAAGAAAGAGAAAATGATTAAGGTAGCCATGAAAAACTAAATTAATTAAAAGGAGACATCCTTCCGGCTATACACAACCAAAACACCCAAGTACAGCTACCATTATGTGGTTGTTTCGTCACCATTACAAAACCGTGAAGTTGTTTTGTTGACTAAAAAACAGAAATAGTTCCACTTCTGACAAGATGTCGAAAGTTACTTACCTAATTCCCCCTAGGTAATAGGAACTCACTGCAGAATATTAGAAATTCCTCTGGCAACAAAACAACTTTCGCTACTTCCAAGGTAATAGAAGTTCATAGAAATGGAAATCTCTAAGCATTGTGAATTCCTCTGGTGAACCAAATGACAACTAAGAAGGTCTAGACTCCAGATAGGGCAAACTGCAACCATAATAACTACGTAGTAATGTAGTATTGGACTATTACTAGTTTTTTTTTTCTTTTCAGTCCGCAAACAAGAATTGAACCCTGTATTTCAGAGTAAATGCACCATTGTACCACAGTTCGATTCTTACCGCGTAGTATTAGCTATAAGCAATAGCGAAGTGAATAAGATACTCCCAGCTCACAAAGACACAACTAGCAATTCCAGCATCTGTTGCAATTGTAAAAAAAAAAAAAAAAAGTATTTCACATTCTCTTGAAGACTTTAACAAACTACCCCTACAATTGTCACATTGGCATCTCAATACTAAACTTCCTAAACTATCATTTGGCTATTCATGCTCTCATGCAACAATGTCACATTAGAATATGAAGACCATAATAAATGTGACTTTCCAAAACTACCCCTAGAATAAATTAAAAACATTACTCTACGGCTCTACCCACTGATTTGATTAGTATTATTTTAATGTGCAAGTAGAATTCAAGAGGGGCAAGTTCGTGATTTGCTTCTTATACAATTAATCACTCTGTTTCAGCCAATTCTATACATTGTGTTTGGGCACGGCTATTCAGAAAATGAGAGGATATTTAAGCACATGGGTCACAATAAGAGACCATACAATGGGGCCAGAAATGCAAGTTGGGAGTTTGGTGATAAAAGAGACGCAAACTTTGTCAAAATAAGAAACGTATAGAAATGAATGAAACAGTCATATTAGGGAAATCTATAATATTGGCTGAACCAGAGGTATGTATTTTCTTTATGTGTTTGCAGCTACCTTAAATGACCGATATTGTTAGGCGGAGGGACCATGTAGTAGTCGAGAATTAATCTTGCATGGAGGAACTATATTTAGGCTAGAGGGAGTACATTTTAGCACAAAGATCCTGCAGTGGATTGAGGAGGATATTTCCACAATCCACATTTGTCCTTCTCCGTGCCAAAAAAAGTTTTAGAACAAAGATTCTGCAAAGGGGAAGAAAACCATAACAGCAAACAACTTACCATACTATGTAGTACGCATAGTTTTCAAACTTAACCCATGCCCAGAAGTAAAAGCTGAGTCCCCCAAGAAGAAGGCCATAACGAGAGTGCAGAGAGACAGTCTGATTGTCAGGGATTGATAAGGCTTACAGCAGCCTGAACAAGCAAAGATCTCACTCAAGCATCAAGTAAAAGAACAAGGAATTGCCAGTGTTGGCCCAGCATGGACCGTGACATTATCCTAACTCGAAAAATATTAAAAAAAAAATAAAAAGGCCAACGATTTTCATATCTAGCCGATAATAATTCGCCATCCAAGCCTCCAACCCAATAAGAAAACGAGATTGCCATATCTTTTCAAATATTGGCCTTACTCAGAGTTCTGATTGTCCCTATTTAGCTTAAGAAAAGGGACTAGATCAGTTCATCTAGTTGTCCTTTCTGAATCGACAATAGCGACTTATTCACCCAAACAAATATGTAGTAGTCAGTCAATTATTTTCTTGCTCAAGATTAAGGTAGAGACAGTAGGTTTGTGATTGTACAGGTAACGTGTGCTTTGGCAAATCATATGGGCCCACCTGATATAAAACTATGCATAGCACCGCACACCCCTAACAACCTAACAGTAAATACACCCTGTTTGCAGAATTAAGGACATGGTAGCAACAGTATGGCATAATATGATGACGAACAACCACTCGGCAGAGAATATGGCAGCATCCCATAGCAAAGTAGACGTAATCAAATTTACTAAGGACCACTACAGTAAGGGAGAGAATTGAGTCCTTATCAAATATGTGCTCTATATAAATGGGTTTTAAGCGCAGAGATAGCAATAGGGATTGGAATCAAGGAACCAGGGTATTAATTGGTGGTTTCATTCGCAATCACAGCAACATCAAGCAAATAGACCAGTGCTTTCTTGGATGTGGTTGGAAAAGATGTACATCCCACCCACCCCCCCACCCCCCTCTTCTGAATATTCCATTTCTATGGAAGTCACCAGCACCCAAGTTCTCTGCTTTGGTGTATAATCACTAACCTATTCAGATGTTTCTAGAATGTTTTCTACTTTCTTTTTTTAGTCTTCAGCAGCCCTTGCTAAAAATCCAATCAAGGAGACATACTTAGTACAGCTAGTCTTCGGAGAGACCGTCTACTTAAGCCCATGTTGGCCCAACAAAGGTAATATATCTCTTATTTGGATTGAGCTTGAAGGGAGTTTGGGCCTTGGGATGATTTAACTTACAAAGAGCTTGTCTGCTTTTATGATAGAAGTAGATGGTCTTTCTCAATAATTTGTCTACTTAGTAACCAGTCTCTCGCTAACTATAACGCCAGACTGCTTATATCAAACCCCAAGCCCCTCACAGGAGGTACCCTACTAATGTTGAGGTGATAGTTTCTCTCATATATTGTGTACAAGAGTCACGACTCTGGCATATGCAATAAAAGCAATAAATTTGGATGTTCAATACTAATACGCCTACACCACCTCATCCAACGCAAAACCTAGTCGAACCACGTACAATGAGAATATGTATTAAAAACTTCCAACAAACAGAGAAAAGACTTACAATCAAGGGAGAGCTTTCCTGACATCTTGCAAGATCAATGTAAAGACGTCTTCCCAGTATGTTCACTTGTACTCGAACAAATAAACCTAGCATAGTCACCGACCAAAGTGATAACAGCATCTTCGTGAAACCTAGCAAAACACGCTTCAGTTCAGATATAAGATGAAACCTCCCTCGACATAACATTCACAAATAAATCAATTCAATCCATTAGATAGCATACTCAGTATTTTGAGTCTATCCCATACTTCCAGCTTCTCCGGAAGCGTCAAAGTATCCTTTCCTTGTTTCAGCCTGTCTGTCAACACAGCAAGGTCAAGCTCCTCATCTATCCTACTTCTTAGGTAGTGCATCGCATGAGGCAAGGTCGTCGAGTCCGCTATCCTCTGAATGCTCTCGAAATGCTCTTGCATTCTACCAGGTTCAATAACCAAATAACCAATCAGAACACAAACAACTGCGTTACTAATAACTAAACAAACCCAAGTTAGAAACAGTCTTAACTGGGCCTTAATCCTTTCATCATTCTCCCGGTCGAGAACGAGTTCTCTATCCAATTCCTCTAGCCTTTGCTTGTGTGCATCATACAGCTTATATACTAAATACCCACTTCCTACAACTCCCAATGTCACAAAAAGCTTCTTTTTATGCCTCCTCCAGAAGCTCCTTTTCGACATAAAATAACTCGAATCAGTGCTAAGCAATCAAACCGTGAAAAAAAACAGTATACTCCAACATTAACCCCAGAAAGTTCATACAATATGAAATCATGAGCAATCAATACAGCAACCCAATTAAGAAAAATGAAAAATTAAGAAGTACCCACATAATAAAATACACTGAATTAGCAGGAAATGGCTAAAGATCACAACTTTGAAGAAAAAAAAAGGTAAAGAGTGTAAGAACACACCTCACAGAAAACATTGCAATAATTCTAGTATGGCAAAATGGTCATGTCTAAGCAATCAGATTTGGCCAAAATGCAGAAAACAGTGATATTTACTGCCCAGTATACAGAGATATCAAGTAATGAGCTGTAATTTGTCAAGGAAAAAAAAACCCTAGCTTTGAATAGGGTAGAGTATAATTGCAGGAACTTGGTGGGATTTGGAAGTGTAAGATGGTGAAGTGAGTACTTTAGTGGGAAAGGAGGAGATTCTTGATTAGCTCAGAATCTTGATAAGTTTTGTGTTAAGTTTTGTGTTTTCTTCTTCCTGTTGTTTGTGTTGTGTGTCAATAAGTAGTGATCAGCTTAAAATTTGGCAATGGTCCAAATATATAAGTTGCTTGTATTTCCGATATTAATGTATAAAAGCCATAAAAATACCAAAAAGAGCAACTTAATATTTCACGAACAAACACGTTGCCTCGCGAAACCCGAGGTTTGAGACATTACAAGTAGAGATCGGATTGGAATTCGGCGATGATTCAAGTATAAAAGTTGCTTGTATTTCCGCTACAAAGGTGTACAAGCCATAAAAATACTAAAAAGAGCAACTGTAGTTTGCTCCAAAAAATTAGTTACCTCGCGAAACCCGACTTTTGAGACACTATAAGTAGAGATCGGAGTGGAATTTAACGATGGTCCAAGTATAAAAGTTGTTTGTATTTTCGCTATGAAAGTGTAAAATCCTTGAAAATACCAAAAAGAGCAACTTAACTTTGAACGAACAAACACGTTGGCTCCCGAAACCCGACTTTTGAGGCATTATAAGTAGATATCGGATTGGAATTCAGCGATGATCCAGATATAAAAGTTGCTTGTATTTCCGCTATAAAGGTGTACAAGGAATAAAAATACTAAAAAAAGCAAGTTGACTTTTCATGAAAAAAATCGTTGGCTTGCGAAACCCGACTTTTGAGGCACTATAAGTAGAGATCCGATTGGAGTTTGGCGATGGTGCTAGGATAAAAGTTTCTTCTATTTCCGCTCTAAAGGTGTACAAACAATAAAATTACCAAAAAGAGCAACTTGAATTTGTACTAACAAACACGTTGGCTCTCGAAACTTGACTTTCGAGGCACTAGTAGAGATCGGATTGAAATTTGGCGATGGTCCAAGCATAAAAGTTGCTTGTTTTTTAGTAGTTAAGTGTACAAATCTTGAAAATACCAAAAAAAGCAACTTGACCTTGCCTGAAAAAACTAGTTAGCTTGCGAAACCCAACTTTTGAGGTGCAATATGTAGTGATCGGGTTAAAATTTGGCAATTGTCCAAGCATAAAAGTTGCTTGTATTTCCGCTATTTTGTGTACAAGCCATTAAAATACCAAAAAGAGCAACTTGACTTTGCACAAAAACACTCATTGACTTGCGAAACCTGACTTTTGATGCAATATAAGTAGAGATCGGATTGGAATTTGGCGATGGTCCAAGTATAACAGTTGCTTGTAGTTTTGCTATGAAGGTGTACAAACCTTAAAAATACCAAAAAGAGCAACTTAACTTTGAATGAACAAACACGTTGGCTCGTGAAACCCGACTTTTGAGGCACTATAAGTAGAGATCGGATTGTAGTTTGGCGATGGTCCTAATATAAAAGTTTCTTGTATTTTCGCTGTAAAGGTGTACAAACAATAAAATTACCAAAAAGAGCAACTTGAAGCATCACTTCAAATCTCGATTCCAGGAACATTATGGAATAGAAGGCTCATGATCCATCTAAATATTCAAGACCAATCAACAATATTATCTCTACCCGACATATTTATAGCAACCTGGCCAAAGTATATCCTTCCTGCATTGTATATTAACTTAAAGGTTCGCTCAATACTAACTCAGGAACAAGACTTTCTAGACGGCTGATCCACATGGGTAGATACAATGTTAGCAGCATATAGAATCAGAGTTCATAGCAAGATAAATGCTCTCCTAATCGTATTGGTATGAGGAGCTACTCAATTATTCCTAAACTTCAGACAATCACAATGTACACACAAGATTTATCCTAGAAAGATCACTGCCATTAGAATGCAACAAAGATAAACCAATATAATTGATCACTAATCAGCCATCAAATGCAGCCAATTTGTACCATCAAACTCATCAAGGAAGATATGACCACCATTGGCACCGTGTATCTTTGTTGCCCGGCTCTCCTATTGTCTAGACTCCTAAAACAACAGAAACTATGCAGAATAATAAAGTAATTACAATAGAACACCTCAGATTAGTGATCATAAGACCTCCCAATCACATAAATGAGCATATTAGAGAATTATCACAACAGAACTTGCCACAATTAAAAGCATAAACTCCAAATGGAGAGCAAAACAAAAGTTCATACTTGATATTAGTTCCCACAGTCGATTAACACAAATTATTAACAACGCAATCACATATTGGAATGCACTATTGAGACAACAAAAAAGACCCCTCACAAGAATCTATCAATAAGGCAAAAGATAGCAGTGGTAAATCTCATCGAGCAAATTTAGTTTTCGTAGAGCATCTAGTCTTCGCTCTGAAGCTGGCAGAAATGTGGTGAAGTGCTGAGGAAAAAGCTTTCAAAAGGTCACTTATCTCTCTTGACCGACCAGGTAGATTAACACATCTTCCTAAAAATTCAATCCTGCACCCTGTCGAGCTCCTTGCAAAAGACCATCTCCTCAAATAAATCATCCAAATTGAGTTCAGATTCATATTCAGCAAAGACACGAAAAACAAGCCACTCCAAAGCTGGGGCATTATTAAGCATGTACTTTGCCAGATTCAACATATGTTTCCCAAGCTTAAGGTCAACTATATAGAACTCTATCCTCTTCACATGCCGTAATAGACGAGCAGGTGGAGGATCAAGGAATCGACTCAAGAAAGCATCTGTTGAACTCGAATCAGTATCACCACAGAGCAAGCTCAATTCTGTCAAGTTTGGAAAGATCAAGTGCTCTTCATCTACCCCCTTTAGACAGATTAGTGCTAAAGGCCATGATCGAAGTATACTGACATTAGAAATCACGGGTAAGAGAGACGACACTAGGGCCTCTGTATGAGCATAAATTTTGGCTTCACGCAAAGCAATCGGCTTCTTGACGAAAGAATAAGTCGAGAAAGCAGCATATAGAACAAAGGTAGACAGTTTGGGAGCATCAATCACAAATTTGGTACTTTCTTTAGCTTTAATGAACTTGAGTTGCATCGTCTTCAAACTCGGACTTGATAAATCCATAACAACAGAATAACCCTCCTTATCAAAGCCCCCATTCTTAGCCTCATACAAGCACAATTCTTCGAGTATCGGGCAAGACCTAATCATCTTCGAAACAAACCCACATTGAGCAGCAGAAACACTCAAGTGCAGTTTCTCCAAGTTAGGCAGATTGATAAGAGCATCATCAGGCAGATTGTAATCAGTATGAGTGAACAGGTCAAGCACAGCCAAAGATGGGGTTTGTAAAATGCAATGCGGCAGCGTGAACGGAATCATACCCGAACCGCGCAGACCCTCGGTTGTGGCCTCGATTTTCTCGACACCTCGGGCGCATATAAGGCGAAGCCATGATTCAACGACGGGGCTAAGCGGTACAAGTTCGGGGTCCGGAAGGTGAAGAGAGAAACTACGGATGCGTAGCGAGGTGAGACGGGAGATGAGTCGGTCCACAAAGGTGTAGAACTCGGGGGTGTTGGGTCCGAAATGGTTGGTGGGGGTTTGATTTAGGAATTACAGAGATAACAGTGGGAGTGTGAGACTTTTATATGTCTCTTTGTTGTCCCTGGACAGTATTACTTTACACGGAGTGCTATATATATACACAAGGACCAAGTGCTTTACAGGTAACGACGCGCGTTTGACAAAGCAAGAAGAAATGGGAAAGCATTTACATTCTTCTTGCGTGCTAGCTAAATGACAGAATACTCGAGCGCAGTGGTTATAACTTTTTTCTTTTTGAGGGTAAGTGGTTAAGTGGTTATAACTTGGAAAAGTTTGGCACACAGCTTTGGACTTTGGATTATACATCACAATTACAACTTTTTCTTTGGTATAAATGAGTGTATAAAATCGCATATAAGAATCAAACTCTCAACCTCATGATTGCGATAAGATAGATTCAACCACTTGAATTAGATTTTTTCTTAATTACAATTACAATTTAGGGGTTCAGGTTCAATCTTATGTGTGACACTTTTATGCAATCCTTTTAACTTTCTTTACACTCTTATGCAATTACTTTCAACTTTCTTTTTTATCTTGTGACTCAGTTTTTAAAGATATTCGCAGATAATAATAATAATAATAATAATAATAATAATAATAATAATAATAATAATAATAATAATTAATATCATTGTTTACTATACATAATAATATTAGTTGTTCCTGGTCTAAACTGGCCCGCAGTCCAGACTAGGCCTTGGGTCTCTCAGCAGCCCAATCCTGCGGGGTCTCTCAGAATTTCGGCAAGAATTGCGTCTGGAAAGGAGCTTAATAGGTCCAATTTTTGTTCATTGTGTCTGCTGCTCGTTGTCGTCGTCTTTCGTTTCTTCATTCTATGACCCATTTGGATTTTGGACCTAAGAAGAGATGGAAATTTGGAGCAACAGAAAATGATAATTTTGGAGTGTGAGATTTCTATATGCCCCTTTGTTTTGTTTTCGGTTTTTAGTAGAGCTGGATAGGCCGGTTCACACCAGCCCGACCCGGTTGTCTGGACGTTCATTCATAAAAGGGATTTCTCTATAGTACCCCTATGGTTAAGCGTAAAATCCAAAATAGCCCTCTGTTTTTCGTAAAATCTAAAATGCCCCTGAGGTGACTGTTTAGAATCCAAAATGCCCTTGATAATAACTGACGTTAACTTAAGTGTCACTTCCGTTAGATTGGTTGTCCTAATATCATTAATTTCTTTTTTTTTCCCTTCCCTCCTTCCTTGTCCTCCTCCCCAACCCCTCTTCCTCCCCCCAACACATCATCATACAGCAACACCGACAACCTAACAAGTCCAACTCGCCGCCATCTTGGCCAGAACCCCACTCGGTTATCATCTGTCATCTCCCACCTAATGTCCACCAACAACAACCAATGCTTTGTCGCGCGCATATTCCCTCTACACCCTCTGCAAAACCCACCACTCGAATACTCTAACCCTCAAGCTCTCCCACCTCCTCTCCTCCACCCCCACCACGAGGCCCGCCTTATGTCTGCCATACTACTTCGCAAGCTCCACTCCCACGACTCCTCCTCTCCTCCGTCGCCCAACCCTCCTTCCTCACCAAAAAGGTACACGAAACTTTCGCTAAACTCGCCGCCACTATCGTCCCTGACATCCTGTGGCCCGAACACGTGTGGGGCCACCAAGGTGGTGACAGTGCTGCCATTCCTTGTTGGGCAGCATATCATTAGTTTGGGGATGATGAAGGGGGTAATGGAATGGGGGGTGTTGTGGTCGTCGGGGTGGTTGGGATGGGGGTTTGAGGCTGTCGGCGGTGGTGGGCTGGAGGGGGGGTGGAGGAGTAAAGTAAGAGGAGTTGGGGAGGAGGACAAGGAAGGAAGGAAGGGAAAAAAATGAAAAGAAATAAATTAATGATATTAGGACGACTAATCTAACGGCAATGACAGTAAACTTTAACGCTCGTTATCATTAAGGGTATTTTAGATTGTAAACAGTCACTTGAGGGGCATTTTAGATTTTACGAAAAACAGAGGGGTAGTTTGGATTTTTCACTAAACCACAGGGGTACTATAGAGAAAATCCCTTTTAAAAATTCACTTCCCTTAAAGGTGTCAATTTTTTTTACAAAAATTACTCCCCCCCTTTCGACCAAAATAAGGGCAAATTGTTTAATTTTTGTGATGTATATATCATAAGAGTAAGTATGTGTTTGACCTAACTTTTAGAAGTGTTTTGCAATCCAAAAATTGCAAGTTTCGCCAAACATGGTGTTTTTAAAAATCCTAAAATAGTTTTTGAAAAACCCAAAAAACAGTTTTGGACTACCAAAAACAGAAACACCAAAATACTGCTTCTGTTACTATTTATTTCAAAAGTTATTATTTAAAAAAGGAAAATTTTTTGTTATCTCATAAATGCAATATTTAAAATCTCTAAAAAAAAACGTTAAAATGGTACTTTTACTATAAACTAGGCCAAATTCAACAAGTTTGTTCTTAAGCCACTTTTTAAAAAACTATTTCTAAGAAGTAAAAATACATTTCCAAAAACTAGGGCAAACAAACATTAAATCATAAAGTGAGCAAAGAAAACCCCAATTCACCTCAATCACTAAACAAAACTGACTAAACTGAACCCTAAAACACGCGGGAAACCCTTGGCAAAAATGGAGGGAAAATATTGACAGTTTCCCACCCTTTTTAGCCCTATCTCCACCCCCCCCCCCCTTCTCCTTCCTCAAAAGTCAAAACCCCATATTAACTTTTTATTCAAAAAAAAACCTACATTAACTCTTGAAGAAAGTCAGCAAAAATGGCAACTGGGGGCGCCGAGAAACGCTCAAGGAATGTCACCGATAGCGGCGACGACGACGACGAAAGCGTAACCGTAACTCTACCAGACCACATTCTAATGGAGGAGATTCTGCCAAGGCTACCAGTAAAACCCCTTTTTCGCTTCAAGTCTGTTTCGAAGTTTTGACGCTTTACTATTTCCAAGAACCCAAATTTTGCCAAACTCCACCTCAAGTTCTCGTCTTCTATGCACCGTCATTTTTTCATGATGACTTTAGGTACTGGTTTTCATAAGGAAAGGCGTGAGGCATATTACTTGTTACCTTACCGCGAAAGTAGCGATATGAATGACTTGGTTGGAATGAGGCGTGGAAGTATATGTGGAATTGATGCTGATTGGACTGATGTTGTGAGTTCATGTGATGGGCTTGTTTGCACTTATGATCGTGATGATGATCAGTATAGTGAGCCGTGGGAGAGGCAGAGGGTGTGCTCGTTTGCTGTGTCGAACGTCGTTATTGGTGAGTCTCGGGTTGTTGATAGTCCTCCTGGTGTTTATATTGCTTTGGCGTATGGGTTTGGCTATGTTGGTTCCAGAGATGATTATGTGATTGTGGCGTCCTTTGCGACTGAGCGTGAGGGGTTTGAGACGTTCCGTGGGTTGTATGTGTTTTCTTTGAGGTATGGGGAATGGGAAAGGTTTGTTGGCAAGGCGGAGAATTCGTCGAAGAATCGGAAATGGACGAAAGTGAAGGGGACTTTAGATGAGGAGAGGATTGCTGCGAAGTTGGAAAGGCAGGGTGTTTTGGTTAGTGATACTATGTATTGGCCGCCTCGCAGAAAGTATGTTGCTGGATTTGATTTAGTGAGTGGAGAATTGAAAGAGTACACTACCATGAACTGGGACAAGTATGGGTTTTATGAGGTGGATTTGTTTCGGTTGAAAGGATGCTTGGCACTGCGTGGTCGCAAGCGCAACAACGTTTCTGATTTTTGGATGTTGAAGAATATTGATGATTGGAGTTCTTGGCAGAAGTTGTTCTCTGTTGATATTGGGGATGCCCATTTGATCACTTTATCTGAGACGTGAAAGTGTTTGGTACGACGATCAGAGGAGTTTAAGCTAGTTGATCAATGTAAGGAAGCTCTAGAGTGTGTTCAAGGAGATCAATATCGAGAATGTATGGTGAATGCAACCGATTATGTGGAGAGTCTCATTTCACCTGAAAGAACGACCAACTTTGATGATGACAACAAAAATCTTGGGGTTTGTTATTTGCTTTCCAGTTTTGCTTTCTCTCAGATTTTAGGTTTTACTAGTAGAGCTATTATCTTTTTTGCTTGGATTTATGAGATTAGAAAGTTAGATCTATAGTAATCCAGTCTAAGGTTAAACGAGTGAATCACGTTACATCCCTTGTCCTATTTTTCATTATCAATCAGTTTTATCTCCGAAGGCCAGTAGAGCAGGTCCACATACGCGGAGCTGTTAAGGAACTAAAAGAGGCCTTGGCCTCTGTTGCCCTGAAAATGTTCATTTTTTGAGTCTAAAACACAGTCTATCAAGCGCAGCTGGTAAGAAGAGTTAGATTCTTGGGGGCGGTTAGATCTGTGCTATCTTATGTCCTTCAGTGGTTCTTATTTTTCTTTCTTGATTTTGCCTAGTACCAATGTTAGGTTTGTGAATACTGCTTTTGAAGTACTCAAAACATATTTTTCTTTTCGGAGAAGGTTTTAATAGTGTAGGAACACAAAGAGCACTTACATGCTTTCCCGTTCCCTAAATCTCATACCAATGATATAGGGACCTGCAACACAAGAATGACAGTCACTGGGCCATGGTGACCCTCTTTTTTTATAGCAATTCTACATGGTGTTTCACATGGTAACCCTGTAATACTAGCCATATGATAATTGAGATGTGTCATGGTTACCATGTAGAATTGTCAAAATCACAGGGGTCTTCATGTAAGATTTCCCTTTATTTTCTCGTATCTTTGAAAATAAATTGTGAGAGTAGCTACTATGCCTATGGCCATACACCCTTATTGCTATCACTAGTCGAAAGGCGAGTTGAGGGTATTATGGTGAAGTTGCGGCCTCTGTGTGCACATGATTAGGTGGCTCCTTTTTTATTGCCATCTTCTTTCCCATTTTCTTGTTCTGAGGTGACAAACTTACAAATGGGTCATAATTTGCGAGGGCGGACTGAAACACTTCACCATATTGTTCTTTATCAGATTAACGCCAGATGGTTCACTGCAGCAGAATCCTGACTGTTTTTGCAGGAAAAGTGTTTGTTACTCCTCTAGTTATGAGCCTTTTTTCCCCAAAATATTTGAGGTTGTCTGACATGAAGTCTAGGCAATAGGTTTCTCTTATTATGTCTTTCTTACATCTAGGGCAAATCTGGCACCAAATATGTATCTAAATTCTCATATATCCTACTCTCTTTATGTAAAATCTTTTTAATCCTCCATTGTTCTCCATAACAAACAAATGTAAGAGGACAAATTATCATTCATACTAAGTGAATGTTTTGATTTAAACCTCAACCCATGCAAAAAACTTTTCTGCCAAATTTTGGGGAATGCATCTCCTCTGAGTTCTATTTTCTGTACTCAGAAAATTTTTAGTAACTGTGAGGGGGGTGATATCATCAAACTATTGAGCTCAACCTAAATGAACCATTACGGAATCTTTAGCGTGTATATATGAATATTCATTTTTAAGCATATTGTAGAAAAATGGACTAGTCTTCAGAAAATCACGTTAAGTGTCTCTTTTCACCTCTTATAACGACCAACTTCAATGAGGAGGGAAGACACCATTGAGGTTTGGTTATGTTTCAATCACGTAACTTCATTCTTGGTTGCATGGGTGTTCCCCAGTGGTATTAGCTACTGCTCCTTGTAATGAGCCTCTTAGGCACTTCAGATTAGCAATGTTTTTAAGTGTACCTTAAAATATCTTTCATATAAGACCAATAATGTGATGTTGACCTGCAAGAGAACCTTAAAAAAGTTGCTGATTGCTATTCATATCAAGTTGAGCTACAAACTCTCTGATGGAATCACAAAAATCTCTTGTTTTTTTGATAATTGGTTGTGGAGTCCTGCAGGCTCCTTAAAAGTTTTATTTTTCCTGTTTTTAAGTTGCCTTTTTTCTTTGTCGTTTCCAAACTCAGTTCTTAGATGTGGTTGGGAAGTTAACCATTGAGTAGCATCTCGCGAAATTTTGTTCTGTTTACCATCATGGATCAAGTTATCTCTTTAGCATAGGTTGTTATGTGCTAAGAGCATACAATTTTGTATTTCACTAGGACTTAGGTACCTTGTGCTCATCAGTGCTGTTCTCTCGGAGATATTGTCAAGTTTATGTGTATATGTTTCCAAATTTCATGTCTAATATCTAAATCTGGTTCTTTTGTTTTCGGCGGTCTGATGGTACTTGCTCTGTTGTTTAAATTTATATACGGGTGTGCATGAAAACATTGTCCTTAATCTAATTGTTTCTATTTGTTGTTTGCATATGAACATTTTACAGACTGACGAACATCTCATCGAAGACAGGAAGCTTCTCCAAAACAAGCGGTAGCTACCAAGTACCAACATTTATCTTTTTTTACAATTTTTGGTTGCCATGCTTGATATTTTCAGCTGAGTGGACTTTTTTTCCTATTGGCAGGGATTATCCGTCTCAAATTTGCAACTTCAAGGAAGTTGACCCTAAGAACAACACTCATACTGAGAGTGATGACGAGGATGACGATGATGATGACGATGAAGACGGTGAAAGTGACGATGAGGATGATCATGAGGACGATGTTGATTGGGAAAGTGATGATGAGAACGATGATCAAGAAGACGATGATGATAGTGATGAGGACGATGATGATAGTGATGAGGACGACGATGATGACGAGTATTAGCTTGGCATTAGAGGCTTTATAGTATTAGGAGGGTTAATTAGTTGCCAAAATAATAAGCCTAATAGACTCGTTAATTAGTCAAGTATCAGACTTTAGCTTTGATTTCTCTCTGAAACAAGTCCAGACCTTCTACCTCCTTAATTGATAACCAAGCTGCCCTTCAATTCTCTTTAATATAAGACCAAAAGTTAATGTTCTCGTCATGATACGATGTTATTTTAGTGCTCTCACTCTTTGCTTAGTACTTAAATTGGATGGTAACTTGCAACTTGCAAGAGTACCTGAAGATGAAAGTGATTCATACATTGATGAGCTATAAGCGAACAACAGTTGATGGTTTCTTGAAAATATGCACTGTTCTTGATGTTACCTGCTCAAGTTGTCTCTGGCTCCCTTTACTAATTTTCTCTTGGCATGTTATACTCTGCCGTCTTTTTTCTCAACTCATAGGAAATAGGACCAGGAGAATAACTTACACAGCAAAACTTGGTACAGTCGTACAGAGGAAGGGTTGGGGTAAGAGCAATGGGATTTCTGAAAAGGAATAGAACTGTATGTCAACAAAATGTCACCATATTGACTCTGCTTGCTTTGAACCAGTGGCTCTGCAATGTTCATCATTTTACGAGGTCTGAACGTGTTTTTGGCCCAAAATGGTTTAACATAAAGAAGCTTAAAACATACAAAAAAAATCCGGAAGATCCTAATTAGGAAATCAGAATAGGTAAAATTCAAAATTCTCTATCCCAAATGTTGTCTCACTTGGTCTAAAATTTGACATTGCAACTACTACATATAGTCATGTATAAGACTGTCTCAAAGTGGTTCATTAATATGTGACCTGGATAGGTGTTGACGTATTGTTATTTCATAGTCTGGACCCTGCTACCTGAGAATTTAGAGCAATTGATACTCCTCCGGATATTTTAAATTCACAGTCTGGACCCTGACCCTGCTACCTGAGAATCTAGAGTCATTGAAACTCCTTCAGTTATTTTACTGCTTCGATTTATGGGTTCGGTTATTGTTGCTTGTTTGGCTACTGAATGTGAAGGGTTCAGTAGATTCAATGGTCATGAGGCCAAATGAGGAGAAAATAGCAATTAAGTCTTAAGTTGAAGGACAGGGGGGTGTTGGTATGTTGATGACACTTGTATTAGTGTCCGAAAATCGAGGTTTGGAAACTGCACAATTGGGTTTGATTTAGGGAAGGGAGATTTAAAAGAATACACTAGCATGAATTGGAGTAGGGTTGGGTTACAATTGGGTGTAACTGTTTGCCTGATTACATGGATATTCAGTGTATGATTTTTGGATGTTGAACAATCATGATGACTGCAGAGTGCAGTTCTTGCAGAAACTATTCTCAAGTACCGGTAATTCAAGCTAGTTGATCTATGTAAGTGTTGTGCGGAAGCGCGGTGGTGAGCAGTTTCGGTATAATCAGAAATAAACAAGAAAGACAAGAGACAAATTTTTACGTGGTTCACTATCAACATGATGGCTACGTCCACCAGAACAGAG
>CAAKMY010099652.1:0-16434 GCA_901111285.1 Corrigiola litoralis | reverse complement strand
AACACTGATACCAAACGAGCCCAGGAAATGACATGAAGATTTAACTTGTTTGTTGTTTTAGCATATATAATCCCCACCAAATTACATTTTTACCTCAACCACTTCAAATAAAAATGTTTTAAACTCAACCAAATTAAAACGCTGACGAGACCCGCCGGATTACTTTGACGAACAGTCGAACAGTCAACGGATCTAATAGTTTTCTGCGCCACCTTGTCTTTTAGACAATTACACTGGGTTGGAATCCATAAAGAAATAAGTACAATCTATGTATTTTCAAAAATAGAGTACTTACTCCGTAAATTAAACCAAAAAACGCTCAGGATACACGAGGATAACAACAAGAGTTACGACAACGTGCATGAGTCCAATACTCCAACCCCACTTCCCCCTTTCCAACATGCAGCTCGATCAGTTCACCTATAATCCATTCTCGTCCGTGACCGTCCATCAAATGATTGACAAATTGATTTTTTTACCGTCAAATGCTTACCGGGCCAGTGAATGAAACATTTTTACTGTGTCGACGGTACATGCCTATGGTAATGACAACACACGTACGTGTTGCAAGTACTCATCACTTCAGTATATTGCTGCTCTCTCGTGAGTACTTTCTTAGTCGTAGCTAGTTAGGTCTTAGCAAGTTGCTAAGGTAACCTCTCGTTACCAAAATGATTCAACGCCATAGCTGAGCTCATAGATGCAAGATTGGCAAGCTCATGAGGTAAAAGCGGGCGACTGTTTCCATCACCAGCTCCCATGCCAAGGAAATCTCTTGTTGGACCACTCTCAACCCGGTTTGAGCTAGGATGGAGCTTCAGCTGCTTAGGATCATTGTGTGGTTTTCCTCCAGGCTGCGTCATCAACTGATTAAGGTTACTTACATGAGTAGCTAAGGGACCCGTATGTGAGCTCTCAACTAATCCAACATTACTGCTACCAACACCACCACCACCAGCTCCTCTAACCGCAGGTGACATTGTGGTATTTACTAAGTTTTCTTGTTGCCTTGGAGCTTGAGAAACTTGATGTAGCGCCATATTGTTGGCCAAATTATTGTTAGATGATGAGCTTGTCATGACTCCAAGGGATGTACCAAAGAAAGAGGGATTGCTCCTTGTGGATCCCAATTGAGCTGCTTTTTGTAGAAGGGCAGTAGCCGACATAGGTGTTGGAGGGTTGGATGATGGCGAAGATTGGTTGTTTTGGTTGTTATGATCATGTGAAAACATAGAGCCTAGGTTTTCAACCATGTGGTTCTTGGTATTCCCTCCTTCCTCTTTTAGTCCAAGTGGGAAGGAGGATAAGGAAAGACTTGCGGAAGTTGAATTAGATGGGGCTGTGGAACTCCTCTCTAGGAGTGAAAATTGATTATTCATCATAAAATTAGGAATTGAGGATGAGCCAAAAAAATTGGACGTTGCCATTTGCACCATCTCAGGCAAACCTACAAAATATTAATCTTCGCATAAGTAAGAGTCATTAATTCAAACAATAAGGCTCATATGCTGGTTGATAAAGTACACTTTGCATCTCAGGCAAACCTACAAAACATTTGTTTGACGAACAAGGCTTCCTAGCCTCACTGTATGATGACAGTCTAGATGTAAGTTGAAGTCGATCATCAATAATATTCACTATTTCATCAAAAAACAAAAAAGTACACTTTGCAAACTTGCAATAAAATGACAACGTTAATTTAATGATTAATCAGTAAATGCGCGTGACATTCCCTTATACAAGTTTAATACTTTTCCTACCAGGGTTAGATACATAGTATATTATGAATTCATGAATAAGATATACAAATATGATCAATCATCTTCTGCTATTCTATGATCAAATGTACTTAAGTACTTTCACTATAGACTACACTACAACAAAATCTTATATCTTAAAAAGGGCGAGAAGCACACGGGGACATTCGTTTTTTAGGGACACAGTGGAAGTGAATTACTAGCAGCAGAGACATTTCAATGTTTCCATTTCGAGTGGCAAAAAAAGGCACACTACGTGCGTACGCTCAATCTATTGAATTACAAGTTCATGAATTGGTTCAATTGTTGAGTTGTACACTCGTCGACTCACTCGTGGATTATGCACAGCACACTGTACACATGATTATACATGACATGAATTTGAATAATTTTGGTATATGGGATACAGACTATACGCTAATATAAATGACTGATGAACAAAGATATGTTTTCGGTTGAGTTACTAACCTGCACCAAGAGGATTATTACCAGCCATGCTGCTGAAATCTGGCCGGAAAAGGGGGTTGAACTGAGACATTCCAGCGCCAGTATCTTGTAGACCTTGACTAACTAACCCTTGTTGAAAGCTAGGTTGAGTATTAAGTGCAGATAAGTTACTTGAGTCACTTTTGAAACATAGACTTGGAGGGGCAACTGAAGTGAACCTGGCACTCTCTTCAGCTAAGGCATCGCAGAAAGCTCTATGTGTGATAAAACTATCTTTCCTACAAAAATTAATTATAATGCAACAGATATCATTAATTACATTCCCAACATTTAATGCACCAAAAAGGAAAATGTTGACTGAAAACCAAAAATAAAAAAACGAAATAAAGTTACCTGGAGAAAAGTGTACCACAGTCACACTTGTACTCTCTAGTACCACAAGTCTTAGCATGAGCTTTCCAATCAGATTGCACTGCGTATTTCTTGGAACACTTTTCGCACTTCCACTTCTTTTCACCATGTTTTCTACTAAAATGCTTCTTGATTCCGGTAAGATCACCAAGAGCTCTTGATGGGTCATGATGTACACATGATTTCTCGGGGCATATGTATACCTTCTTCTTCACCTCTTTGTTTGATCTTTGTTTAAGCTTCCACGGCAAGTTGTGGCCTCTTCTATGAAGCTGAAGGTTTTGATCCCTTTGAAATCCTTTGTTGCATATCTCACAAATGAACCTATTTGTCGCCATGAGTGTCTTTGGCGACAGCGCGATAACCTCAGCATCTGGATCTGTGGATATATGATTCAAGAGAAGAAAAAAAGTAAATGGTTACTTTGTTAGACTACATGTACTAACACATTGTCAAACTTACACCAACATAGCCTCCAACCTTTGTTGTAATTCAGTAAAACTATCGATGCAAAGGTCTAACTTAACTGATCCAGTCTCTTCATCATTATTGGAGTAGACCTAAGTTACTAAGTACATATAATCGTATCACACAAGGGTTCATTAGGATGTTGATTAGTGGGCACGATGACCGAAGTACATACAAAAATACTCTCTTTCACTAGTCTACTCTTTTTAGTCTTGACACTAAATAAAATTGTACTCCGTAGTATATACATGGTCTTATGAGCTGGAACTTGTAAGAAAGTTTAGCTTCAGATCATACTTGTCCTCTGTTTTTGTAGATGAAAAAAAGGCGCACTATCTGGGATCGAAAAGTAAGTATATCAATTTGCTAAGGTGCAAGTGTAACTGAGCTATTGATGACAATATAAGGGAGAGTATGAAAGTAGACGATATATGAAGGTGGCAATACATGAGTTACTTGCCTGGTGTACCTGGTAGATTTCTCTTCTTCTTGGGAGGAGGAGGATTATTATTGCTAGCAGTTTTAGGGTTAGGGTTGTGCTCATGTTGTTGATGGTGATCTTGAGGGAATCCTCTGACTGTTGAAGGTAAAGAAAAACCATCTCCAATAGCTTGGAAATTCATATTTTGGGTTGGTGAGGGTGTATATCAACCCCTCAAAATAACTAGCTTCCAAGAAAATACACTTAAATTTAATGAAGGTGAGAAGGAAAGCAACAAGAGTATTTTTCTTGAGAAACAAACAGAGAGAGCTAAGCAAATTAAAGAGGTATGTTTTTGGGTGTATACTGGAATGTTTTGACTCTCCCTATTCCCTCGGATTATGCCAAAAGAACAAGAAAACCCCAAACTGTAACCCCTCCAAATAACGAATAATAATTTATATTTTTGCTACTTTCTCTAACTAAGCAAAATGAAGCTCATCTGTGAGTGTTTTGTTTTGATCTTCTTCTGAAGGAAAACACCAAAATATATGCCATGAAAACTAAAGAGAATATTTCTCACTAGCTCCCTATTTCTTGCCTCTTACACGTCGTCGTGTTCCTTTTATCTAAACCTCTCTTTCTCCTAGTCGGTCAGCCTTGGATATAAAATGGCGGGCCATCACTTTCTCTCTCTGCCTCGTGATGAAAAAGATATGAGGATTAGGTGTGTCTGAGAGGCTGTAGCTGCTTATGAGTTGTTCTTCTCAGAATGTATAGGATACGAGACTATCACAATGTGTTTTCTCATTGTCTTTTAGCTTAGTCCCTTGGATTTTGAATTTGGAACGAATATATTATTACTAGTAAAATTATTTATGTACACAATGGTTCTTGACTACAATATCAAGCATTTAGATCTTCATACTATGCCTCTGTATGGAGTATTATGACAATAGCCACGGTAAAAAGTTACCTGATGAAGTCTATGTGAAAATCGATATATTATGTTCCTGGTTAGAAATTTTTCTAAGTACAGCATATTAGAGCAATTAATGTTGCGTGTAATGGGAATATGTTGAACTTGGAACAATCGAGGCAGGTTGAGCTTTTAACTATTGGATCAACCTTATTCATGTCTAATGATTAGAATGTAAATATATTATTGTCCAAATCAAAATTGGAAAAGAATAAATAATATGTTTCTAACTCTTACATTTACAAAAATACACCTCTCGAAAATATTATTTAAATACCACCTCATCATAAAAACTCATGTCAATAATTGGATGTTAAACATGGTTTTGAGTAAGTTTGTTCACCAGTTTAGAATCATATGACTAGCGGACGTGAAAAAACCAAAAATCGATAGTTTGATCTATTTTTCCGGTCCATATTAGATTTGAGTTGTCTTAGACCAACATTTCAAAAAAGAAGTTCGAAAAGGACATGTTCGGGCTGGAGACTATCCTTATTACCTAGTCTGATCCGTCTGAATTATGAACAACCCTAATTTGGATCTTTCATAACCTTTTTAGTATAACCAATTGAAATCTATATGTATAACAAAGTATATTTTAGTTTTACTAGATTACATGTTTCTACTTTTCATTTTACTCTTTTGTAGTATGTAGTATTTTTATTGTTTTGGGATCTTAGCTATAGTAGGAATGCAGGAACTAGAAAGGTATGTGATGAAATTCTTTTGCAAGTGTGTGATCACGATAGGTGAAAAGGTTTGCAAAAGTCAGAAAACTTTACATAGTCTTTTCCTTAACATGATTAAGCCATAATTACAGTAGGACCTATTGGGAAATGCACAAAGAGCATCGATTGTCAGGAGAAAATAAAAACAAACAAGACGAACGAAGAGAGTTTGACAAGAGTTACAGTGATCTAGACGATATTTTGTTATACATATCGATGCCGTCCGTGAAGCCTGTCTACTATAACTTTCTGACCCTGTGGACTTGGTTGGACCCACAAAATTGTTTTTGAATGTTACTCTGCTTGCATGGGCACTATCATCCATAAAAAGTTTGTGTATGGTGCGACGGTTGCCTGTTGGAAGGCAGTGCATGTGGAATGATACTCTTTCTATGTTCGTTTCAACCCTTGGGGAATTCGAGTATATCATAATTAGTTGTTTGTGATTGTCCTGTGATGGTGAATTGGTAAAGTTAATCAACTTCCAACTCGTTTGGTCTTATATTGGAGTTGATTTTTTATTTTTTTTTATCGAAATCTCATTACATTTTTACTTTCTATGGTACAACATGAGAATAAGAAAGTATTTATAAATTAACGTAGATCAATAATTTGTATATGAGTGTTTTAGATGCGGATAGTACAATTAATTTAATTGAAGATTGGATTCACATTTTTTATTACTACCACCCATAGTAATAGATCATTGGAAATTGCAATGTTAACCATGAGTTGGTGTCCCACGTTGCTAGATGATGTGAGGATTAGATGGTTTATAAGAGGTAGCACCCAATACCATGTCAATAAGGCTTTCCCCTTTTAGGCTTAAGTGAGGGCAAATGGACAACTCATTTATTTATGGGTTGTGTTGAGACTGGCGGTGGGTCAAGTTGTTAAATCAACTGAACCCTAAGCATCAACAATAGAGGTCATTTTGTTCCTAGCTCTCATGTTAGCTTTTCTTGCATTAAATTTTGAATATTCTCATCTCCATATTTAACATCATGGATTTTTGCTTAGTGAAACATTGAAAACAAGACTCAACGTGTTTCACCAGTTATTTTTTCCAATGAGTTTTCTTCTTTTAAATAAGATGTTGATTCCTTAGACACCGTAATCCGCCTGTTTCAAACTTGATGATGAAAGTCTTTCACATACGTGTGTGCCATATTGTGTATGGAGATATGTTACTCATAAAGCAAACTCAAGGGCTGACCTAGGGTGAGTTTGAGTTAGTTATATGTTCAGATAAACAATAAAAGAGTTTAACTAGATTATTTTAACTTGATTCGATATCTTGGGTTGAACGAAATTAGTAAGAGATAAAACAAAGACCATGTACTAGTGTAATAAGGTTTGACCCTCTTCCATAAGTCGTCAAAATGACCACTGACGAATGTAATTAAGTGAGAAATGAAAATGAACTATTACGACACAAAGCAGCTAGGTTCCAACCGGTAACTACGGGTTCCCCATTATTACTAGTTGGTCTCGAGGAGTACCGACGTCAAACTTGGGGACATTCCCCAAGTATCGATTAGTACTAAAGGAGCATTGGTCGGTATCACTTTGAGTACTGGTCGGTACCTATCTTTTATCGTGGAGGTGCTTTTTGGGGGTTTTCTTGTTTGTTCCGAGTTAGGTTTAGGATACTTTTGTTCCCTTACTATCTAATGGAAAAAGACGGCCAAGTGTTAAAAGGGGACTAAATGACCATGCATTTTTCAAAACGAGGATTAGGGTTTTAGAGCCTCCTAATAGGCTAGAAACTGGTTAAAGACTAGTGAAGTCAAGAAAAGTATTGTTTGGTGACCATTACAAGGGAATACCTTGCGTCTAGGCTGCGTTAAAGCAACATTGATCATTGAGACACATCACAGTATAACATGGATCCTCTAATGCAACACTTCTACGACTCATGTTATATGGAACAGACTTTAAAAAGGCTTATATTAACGTAACTGCTTAGTAGAGAGCAACATGGTGTTTAGGGTGTTTGATGACCTTTTATAACCATAACTTCCCTGAACCGTGAATCTTGCCTAGCTTTTGGGCGGATATTGTACTCATTTGGCTCATGTTTTCCAAGTCTTGGTATGCATGGTTTAGATTAGCCATGGAGGCTTAAATGAGGATTTGAGTAGTAGGGTAGAGTTGCGATCTACCTGATCATGATACTCCACCTTCCGAATCTTAATGAAACTTTTGTGATGAGACAATCTAAGTCTCTAAAATAAAGGTTTGATTTCCTATTATTTGTGGCCCCTTTTCTATGGGCTTAGAATCCTCTATTGATTAAAACTTCATGACACATGATTTTTGGAGTTGAAACTTGGTTCCATAAAATTGTTGCAAAGTTTAGAATGACACTTAGTTTAGGGTTACAATCTAGTATAAATTTCACCTAAGTGTTTTTTGCCAAAAAGATACTTCTGATGTTACATACTCCATGTTAATTTAAACTTGATATATCACAGTCTAGTATCAACCCTTTATTAAACTATGTATGGCTCCCATAATTACTCCAAACATTAATCTCATATTATCAACATTAGATTCATTTAGAGCATGCTTATTGCCTAGTCTGATGTACACCAATGTGAACGTGTGAGCGCCCGAACCCGTCTTTTAGGATAAGACTTTGGGGAGTCACTGGAACCACCACTCAGGGGATGGATCCGACAAGGACTAGGGGCCTTGTGGATCGGGCCATTGTTTATTAGGCTCCCATGTTGTTTGCGTGGCTGAGTACCTGTTTGCGGGACTGGAAAGTTCGATGGAAGTTGGGGAGAGGGGGTGCCAGTACTGAACATAGGGAACCAGGCCATGACCTGCGTCACCAGTGCGACGCAAGGGCTTGGTGTCCACGTCGCCTATGGCAACACAGAGAGGTAAGCAGCAGTACCTTTGCTCTTTCACTTCTGTTTGTTCGGATCACAGTCGCCACTGAGATCTTGTGGTGTCTAGCCGTGTGCCTTTCAGATCTAGCCTATGACCAAAGAGGGTACATGAGATGTAGAATTCGATGTGGGCCGCTGCCTCAAATGTGAGCATCTAATGGATGACTCATGTGGTAATGCGTACCACATACTCAGATTCGGTAACAAAGTTACCAATTGGACATCGATAAGGTGTACCGAGGCAACCAATTGTATTTATCTTTACTATTAGCCTTACATATACGTTTTATATGAATAATCATGCAAATAGGTCACAAATCAGATTTGTCGTCAAACCCTAAATGATGTTTAGATCTAGATTTATTTTATTACAATTAGTATCTAGGTGATCCCTTAAACATGCAATAAATTTCAGATTCGAGATCTAAGCATAACAAACACAATAAGCATTAAAATAAGTGATTTTGGCCCTCATTAAACATACGGTAACGTTGATCGCTTAGTCGCACTGGATTTCCTAACAGAGAGATCTAGTTCGTTCCTTCGTTATGATGAGTAGTTAGTGTACTCAATAATTAGTTGTGTTTATTATGTGTCAATTCAAGTGGCATTAACTAGTTATGCATATGAGTGTTAGTGCTCTCGATACAATGTTTAATTTTAGCCTTAGAATGATAAAGTATGAAGTGATTTTAGAGAGAGAGTGTAGAGTGTGCAATAGGACTTGACGTTAGAGAAATTTGAAACTTGAATAATGAACCAGGTCGAAGGTATTTATAGACAAATACCAGGGGAGACAATAGAATATGAGTAGGACTGCACCACTAGAGACGTGGCTCTATGGCCTGCGTCACCAGTAGTGACGCAACAATAAGACTCTGCTCCTATGGGATGCTTCATCCTACGTCTTATCATTTGCTTTAACTTTTTACAAGTTTTCAACAATTCTGATTGTATTCTAATTGCATTCGTAGTTTTTCAGCTTAAGCACTTGATTAAGATCATTATGGAAATAGGATAATATAGAGGCCTACGTTGGCTGATATTGTGAAGTGATCAGGCTACTGCAGTGGTAGAGTTTGACCAAGATTAGGACTTGGTGGTCAGCTGAACCTCTTAGGAAGATTGCAGAGCTATGAAAACTGTGGTTATATTATAGAACAAATCATTAATGGCATTTTAGTAATTTCAAATGAAAACACTGATTTTCGGAATAAATGATCAGAAGGCTGGAAACTGGGCCTGACTAGGCCCAAGGCTTGCGTCACCAATGGCGACACAGAGGCCCCAGCCTACGTCACCAGTGGTGACACATATGCCCAAGGAAACGGCTCATCTGGGCTTGTTCCAATGATGGGTTGACTAAATTTGACTTTTACCTTTAAATGCGATAAAAGCCAGATTAATTGATCGTGGGCCTGGTGTCGTGCAGGCTCAGCCAAATATAAGCTGAAAATATGGTTTGAATATATTTCGGGCCTATTTAGTCATATTTCGACTATAAATGGAAATAAATTGTATTTGCATAAATGAATGGATATTAACTCAAGATGTTCTAGCTGTTCGGAAATATAGCTTGCCTAAGTATTACCTAGTTTACTTAACTACTAGAGATTATATCTTTAAAGGCCATTAAATAAAATTTGGAACAAACCGGTCGTTATTGTATAATTTTTTATCGTTAATAGATATAAAGTAACGACGACACTTTAAGTAGTTGTCAATGAATTACGACCACTATTGTGGTCATCGTTATTACTATTAACGACGAACAACCCAATGTTCCTCGTGAATATCAATAACGACGGAACTAGTTACCTCGAACAATATGGTCGTCGTTATTAATTTTAACAATGGAAAATAGACATTTAACAATGACTTTTTCCATCGTTTAATGGTCTGTTATCTAGGAGTGCTTGTCATCACTGGGTAAATGATAATGTGACATATTGGGGTGTCTACAGAACCATAATTAGAAATAAATTATGATATTGAACATGATTAAGTATAATTTTATGTTTCGTAGCTCTTGGGCCTATGGATAACGTCTACAACCCATCTCAACCAGAATCCTGATTGTTTACAATTGGATATGTATGTAAATTTTTGTCTAATTGTCATATTGTTTAAGTGTATGTACCGCTTACCAAAGGGAAGGGAGATGGAGAAAGGTTAAACTCTCCTTTGTGTGTTAGACCAAACTAGGCATGTGACATAAGTATGTAAACCTGAAGGTTTGGAAGCACTAGCAGTTTTGGCAAAAGCGTGCCTACAAAACTAGATATTGATGATCCCAACCAATGGATTGTGCCTTTGGTTTTCTGGCAGGCTGTGGCGACCCGTATTTGGTTGAAGAGTGAAGGTTTTAAAATGAGTGACGAGTCCATTTTCAAGATGTTTGGGTTCCAGAAGAAGGATATATGATATCTTTTTGACCTTTAGGGAACCACCTCAAACAACATGAAGCCAAAGAACTGGTTGCCTCTATTCATAGCCCTTATAATTCGCGAAATCTTGTGTAGAGTAACGCTCATCTTGGCCTATAATAAGGAAAAGTAGGCTGGTAGAGGCCTGCTCCCTAACCTTATTTTCGTTTTTGTACTATTTTATCATCTATATTGCTTAGTCATTCTCCTCTATGATTATTTTAGAGTCGGGAAATTCGATTATTTAAAGGAAAAAATAGGAAGAGCTTGCTAGGATTGAACCCTAATTATCCTCCATTTACCAAAAATACCTCTAGTAGTTGCTCACAACTTCAAGTTTATGTCCTTGGATGAGATGAGAAGTTTTATAGTGATGATCTGTTCAAGGATATGTTCATTTTACTTTCACTCATGCCTCGTCCTTAGAGCTCTGCCATGATTCTCCATGTTGTTTCCTTGCTAGGGTTCGCACTCCTCGTTATGTTGTTGAGGCCACTCATGAAGGGTAAGGATTAAGGGTGAGGTCTTGGAATTGGTCGTAGAAGCTCTCTCCTAGTCTGAAAAGGTCCAAAAGTATTCATACACTCTTGGTAAAAATGGACGAGGAGTAAGATTTTGCCCCTTAACATGTACCATTTGCCTAGGACTTAGGACTTCGTATGCCCCGAATGCGGTGGATTTGTAGGATTCCTAACATTAGGATGTCTAAGAGAAGACCTTGTCATAAAGAGACTTTCCCCACTTTATCTTCGTCGATCAAATAACCACAATATTTCGAAAAAATAGAAAGACCTTGTAAAGTTTATAGATGATATAAAGTTTAATTTCTAATAATGTTTTTGGTTTTCCATATATATGATTTTCATTCTACATCACCAATCTATATTAGTTTTATTATCTAATACACTAAGAAGATTTCTACCTATAGGACACGTGTCATATATTTATTCAACTCTAACTTATTTGAAAGACATGTGTCAAGCCATGTCAACACTAAAATGCTGACTCAAATCCATTCATTATATTTTTGTTTAAATAAATAATATTATTAGCTCCTTATAATGCCATCTCATGAATAAAAACTCTTCATTCATTTATTTTCTAAATTACACACCAATTCAATTTTCTTAAAATTAGGAAACCCTTCACCTCACCCCCGCCCACCCGAGTAAAAAAACCCTTACATATTGCATCCTTTATATCCCTTTCCCACCTTCATAAACTACATAATCCTATATATATTGTTTGATTATGTACTTCCATATTCATGTTCGTACTTTTCCTCTATTTTTCCTTTTGACTATAATCATCGAAATCCACATGGTGTTCACCTTCGATAGGGTATTTCTATTTTAACAATTCACTACAAGAGTGTTGTTAGTATACTCGAATTTTCGATTAATAACAATAAAATATATTTCTACTTTTATAGTTTATTTACGCGTCCGATTTTTTTAAAAGTATTATAACTCACGACATGTGATTTTAGTTAACATAACAAATTATAATGATCTATTTACCTTACTACTTTAGTCCTTTTTGCATACTAATAATGAATTTTTTTCTCAGCAAATCTATGGCAAAACACATAAATTGTTTCAACTTGGACGTCAATTCCTATCTATTCTTTTATTTATATACACAAGGCTTTATTTGTAAATTACATTGAGTATGTACACACATTCTTATTATATATGAGGCAAATCGTAATAAATATATTTTGTTCTTTCATTGCTCCATAATATAAAATATTTGTGCCAATATTTTTGGATGAATGCAAATATTTTTTTATTATAAAGTGAAAAAGTTTTTGTTTAATATTCTACATTTTCCCTTTGAGGGAAATTTAAATCTGATAAAATACGACATATAGATATATGTAATACAATATCCACCGATAAATTAAGCATAAATTTATACATCGCATGGGAATAACAACTATTGTATATGAGTTGTCCAGTTAACCAAAATATTAGCTTTTTACATATCATTTATTTCCTTTTTCAATTGGCGGATTTTTTTAATTAATAAAATCATTTATACTAATATTTGTAAATGGGAAATTAACTGTTACCAATACGACCACAAAAAAACATTACATAAAAGTGTACTACATAAGTGATCAATTACACACTTGATGTCTCGTATGAGACCGTGTAATTTTAAGTTAACATAAGACGATCTTAAAGCGGTCAGCTTTTAGCTTATAGTGGCTCATTTTTTGGTTTAAGTGATCACTTCTCTTACGATGTTGATAAAAATGCGATTACATTAACCCAATATGTAACTAGATCAATGTCTACCGTAAAACTTAACGAGCTTTTTTAATTATTTATCTTCTAACTATAAGAGAAAACATCATATCATATATGCATGTGAAGGAGGGCGTCATCCAAACTCAAATGTGTGATAATTTATTTGATTAAATAGATTTGTTTATTATAAAATATGAATCAGATTAGATTATACACTAGTTTTGGCTCCATATATATGGACTATTATACAAACAATAGGATACTTCTTAGGGTCAAACTAAAAAAGTAATAAAAGTTATAAAAAAATTGGAAGAAACAAGAGAAGTTCCATGCACACGTATGGATCGAGACACACACTATAACAAAACTTCTTTCCAATGAATCAAACCCTAATTCTTCGGTAAAGAAATCATATCATATATTAAATTGTCCGACCATATACGACATCCTCATGCAAGCTAATATACTAACAAATATTTACCTTGGATTCCCTAATTCTCTCTGCCTAATATCTATGTAATATTATAGCATTGCTTTTCTTTACTATAAATTTTGAGGTTAATGATTTATTTTTTTTGAAATACTTCCCTATTTTTACTCATTCTTAACAAATGTTTCATCACAATTGCTGAGTTATTTTACCATCGATATCTTATGATATGAAATTGGAAAAAGGTTAAAATTTTATAGTGGTCACGTTTGTATTTAAAAATACTTTTGTAAGTGATTCAAATTCCATAAGTATTTTCTTATATATTGATTTATTGATGATCAAAGTTTGAATTTCAAATACTGCTAAAAATCAAATATTCGTAACTAACATAAATGGAGGAAGTAATATATTAGTGGATGTCTATATCCATGCAAAATACTCTAGACTCTATATCTAATCGGATTGTATATAGTTATAGCAAGATTTATATAGTTCAGTTATTCTCAAATGACAATCTTGTATTTAAGCACATTAGTTAGTTATCTCCCCTCAATTTTTATGCTATTCTTGTTTTAACAAGTGTGTAATTTGAACTCATATACTGATATACATGATGATTCAAATCTTTGAGACAATTCCAAAGAGGTTTTAACACCTAATCATTGGACAATCCACATGAGTAAATATTAGTGGATGTCTGTATCCTTGGCGTGTCACATTATATGTAAAATAATAGTTCTTACTTTTAAATTATAATGTATTTGGCTATTTGGGATTGTCTTCCCTTTAGTGTTAATCCTTCTCAACCATTTAAATAAGAAGTTTTTCATTTTTTGTAAGCAGTGTACAGATAAGTACATTAGAGTACACCATCTTCTTATTTAAAATACAAATACCTTAGAAATTGTCTATTTTTCTTTTTTCGGCACGGTCAAACACAATCAATCAAATCCCAAACATAAATACAAATCTTTTCGTTCATAGGATGTGTTTGATATGTCATTTCAGTCACCTTATCTGACTAGACTACCTTATTTGTCCAAAATTTCAGTTATTTTAAATTTTAAGGTTGTTTTGTAACAGAATCTGAAATACATTTAAGTTGACTGAAAAAATAAACTACTTGGATTACCCGGAAAAAAAAAACTTTCAGTCACCTAAAAAGGTTTCAGTCACCGTTTCAAGTTTCAGGTATCTTTTCATGTTTTATGTATCGTTTCAGTGAACTTTACCAAATACACCCATAATACTCGCAAAGAATTTCCATTTTCAACACAGTTGGAGGGGGACGGCTTCAATAGTACTAGCCATAAGTTTCTATTTTTTACAAGCCTCCGTTGCTACCTTGTCAGCTAGGATCAACCTATTCCGTTGATAGTTTCTTCAGAGTCATCCTTTAATGGGCTCTTAGGAGTTCCTTGTCTTGAGCATATATGCTTGTTGGCTTATTTTTGATTTAGTGACTTGTAATCCTCTTATCAATTGATGTTATAAGACAAGATTGTTGTTTCATGGCTCGCATATTTTGCGCAACATTTTAATGCTTCCAACATTGTTGTAGCTTCAGATTCATTTACAAATGTTAAGGGAAAAAATATTAATTTAGCATATGTGGACTCTTGGGCTGTTTATTACACAGATCAGGATGAGATGAATGAGCTGGACCAGTCCTATAGTGGCGCCACTATGGGTGGCATTAGGGCCAGGACTAGTTGTCTTTTGGTTGAGGCTTGGTCAGCTTTTGAGCATTATGTCTAATTTTTATTTCTATGTCACCATGGGTAGCGCCAAAGCCCATTTGGCTTTTTTTTTGGTCTATACGTGTTTTATGCAGGGCTGTTCAGTTTTTGACCGTAAAAATAATCTTGATTGATTCAGGTGTATGTGTCACCATGCTTGACGCAAAAGCCCAATTTGCTTATTTTTCGGCCCAAGCCTGTTTTATGCAGGCTTGGTCAGCTTCTTAGTGTTTTGACCGATTCAAATTTCTGTGTCACCATAGGTGATGTCAAGTCCCACATGGCTTATTTTTCTTGTCAGCTTTTGAGCGTGTTGACATAATTTGGTTTCTGAGCCACCATTGGTGACTCCAAATCTCACTTGGTCTATTGGAAAATTTTCCGTTTTGTATGCTTGTACTATGTTGTTTAGCTGCCTGAAATTTGCATATTATTATTTTGGGTTCCTCATAATAGGGTAATATTACATTTTGGGTGCCTAAAGTGTAACTTCGTTAGTTTTGCCCGTTAAAAGTAAGACGTGACAATTATGTTTATTCACTTTATGTACAATTTGTTTAAATATAGAAAAAAATAGTTAATTAAAAAAACCCTAAAAAGGAAATTCCACATAGGAAACCAAAAAAGTTAAGAAATAGTTTTTAAAATTCATAAAAAAAAGTGAAAAATCCCCCAAAATTGACGTAAGCTCCTCAATAATTAATCAAAAAATCTTCAAATTTCAGAAAATCACTTCATTTCCATGACAATAAATAACATATCATAGATTCAATATATCTAGCAAAAAGAATCCGAAAACTCGCTTTTTCCCCTTCCTTTCTCACTGTATAACTCATCCAACTCCAACCCCAAATTGTTCATCTTCCCAACCCAGAAAATGACCTCCACCAAACCCATAAATGTGACCCCCACCCCTATATAATCCCCAACCCAACCCAGTATCCCTACTCGAAAACCGCCGCATGGCCCGCATGTAACCCCAGCAACGCCTCTACCAAAAACCGCCCCACCAACCACCAACGCCCCCGCCCAGCATTGTCCAGCCACTGCCGCATTTAAAATATCATGAAAATCCAGTAAAACATAATTAATTTTTTATAAATCCCCGCATAATCATCATTTTCATCCTCTTATTATTACCACATAATCATCATCATCTTCGACCCCCTCTACCCACCCACCCACCCCCCTACAACAACCTGCATCTTATTCCAATTACGCCACCGACGCCGCCATCTTCAATCATAGTCCCCACATCATCAATGGTGGGCAGAGGGCATACTCAGAGTATGAACGATGAAAATTTTTGATAAAAACGAAGCAGATGAGAGTTGAATACGAGGGGTGAGGATAGGAGGGGATCGAGTTGTTGGTTAAACCCGTCTTTTAATCGTATTAAAAAGTTATTAATTACCTTAATTAATTATAACCCCCAAGACCTTATTATGGTTTGTATGATTTAAGCAAGAA
>CAAKMY010099629.1:0-10970 GCA_901111285.1 Corrigiola litoralis | reverse complement strand
TCAACTATTAACTACAATGACCTCTGGTCAACATTTTATGGAAATTGCATTGATTATGACATTTGACTATTAGACTCTACTAACATAGGGAACGGATAACAAGATCACTTAACTAAACCATCATAGTTAAGCCACTTTAAACATTGACCTCCAGATCATGTATAAAGCAAGTAAAATTATGAGACAAAACATGTTTCACAATTTGAGGGAGTTATATTAGCCCTACTTTAACCTCGAAGGTATAAGGATACACCAGTCAATACCCGTCAGTAGTTATACTCCCGTATATAACCACCCTATTGGACATAGGCTCGAATCTCCGCAAATTCGACCAACACTTTTAGGAATTCCTTGGTATGTCGAGACCCTGGTTTCGTTTAGTCATAATCACAATTCAATCCATATTCATTCACATCATTCATGACTCTCTAACCCTTAGTCTTTATCTCAATTGCGCACAATTGACCATTTTACCCTTTGACCACAACTCGGTCAACTCTAGTCTATCTTAGACTTAATCTTGACTTTTCATCCTAAGTCAACTCAAACGCAAATTAACAAATTTAATGTTAGTCTACACGCTAACAATGTTATCCCATGCGTTCACATCACAAAATAATGCTCAATCACAATTCACAACACTTAGTCAAATTTTGGCCAATTTCACCAAAACAAGTTCTGACCTGCAATGTTGCACGATTTTTACAGATTTTATTTTAAATCCAATTGAGCTTAATTTTGGTGATAACGTCCATCTTATAGCCAAGAACATACACAAAAAGTTTCAAAAATATCGGACACTTCTAGGTCCATGAATCAGTATCAGCTCGAAGGCCACTCAAAATGGAAAAACATGCACTTATGCAACTTTTAGCTCACTAGCTTTACATAAAATCACTCATATGATCAATTTATTCAAACAAATACTTTTGCAAGCTCATCTTAGGTTCAAAATACAGTATTTTATAAACTCATAATCTCGTTTATAAATCAACACATTCGTTCAAATACAATATCACCCAAATTATTGGTTTTAAGTTCATTTTCATGGCTTTATATAAGCTCCTTTATAATCAATCAAATCTTCATGATCAAATCAAACATTTTCCATTTTTAAACAGGGACTTTAAACCCTTAATTTCATGAGTCCATACTCAAAGCATAATCGACATTATCATGCCTCATTTTCAATCAAAATCTCATTAATATTTCACTAGATCATCACTAGCCTTCTTTTCGAAATCATGGCTTGTTTTATGGACTTAGCCACATATGTTCACCTTAATCAAACTTTGTTAATCATTCATAGGATCACATGCTAGCTAATCACAGTCCATGCAAACACATCAATGCCACGAAAATCACAAAAAAAATCCACAATCAACACATTGCTCACTTAAGCGCACCTAGTGTGCTTAAGCATCACTTTGATCACCTCAAATCAAAATGCATCTTGCCAACATTCTTATCACTACAAATCAGTAGCACCACCTTAATCAAATCACTTGAAAACAAGCAAATTCACAATGATCAAGCTTAAAAATTTTGCAAACAAGTTCTATTCACAATAACTCGACAAAGATCACATTGTCGAGGACCATTCATATGGTTTTGCAACACATTTAAGTCCATTTTCAAATCCTTTGCTTGATCACTTGCTAAAACCCTTTGCATGCATACTAATCTTATACATAGTGGGGTTTTCGAAAGGTAGAGGATGGGGTACTTACCTCTTGGTACCAAATAATGGGTCTAACACTAGCGCTTAACACCCCTTCACTAGCCTTAATCTTAAAGCTTGAATCTTCAAACCTTATCTTCCTCAACCAACGACACATATGCTCACCTTCTAGGCCTTAATTTGTCTTCTCAAACCCAGCTTTTATCTCCTCAAAAACAACCCTCAAATGCACCACCAAACCGCTCGACAATCAGCTCCCAAAACACCCTTGACATGCGCTTATCTTGCTCGGTTTTGCCCTTTCATGGTTTCGCTTATCCTTTGCAATGTAGGCTATGAAAATGTGTTTGAGTGCTCTTATTAATGAGCTAGTTTACAGTAGGAATCATGAGGTTCAAGCCACTACTTAGCTCATTCCATTTGAGAGAGAAACAAGAGAGTGGAGTAGAGAGAAAGTTAGAGAAAAATGAGAGTTTGAGTGCTGGTGTTTGTGTGTGTGTTTATGCGTGGGATATGGGGGGTCTTGGGGTTCCTTGTGCTCAGATTTTGCTGTGCAATTAAGTCCCTTACAAGCTACCTTTAATCCCTTACACTCCCATACAAATACTCCTTAAATCAAGGGGCATAATCATGCTCTTACACACTTTCAAATTTGCCCAATGCATGAGCTAGTCTCTTAAACTTCCACACTCAACTTCTATAACCTTAATCATTGTAGTAGACTTCTTATTTTCAGATTTTCTAAGCTCTCATAGTCCCCTTAATTCGACTAAGCTAAGTAAATCAATAATATGCACAATTTGTACACTAATACACACATGCGCATACAATCACAAATTACTCTAAATTTGCTAATTACAATCTTAATCCAACTCCTCATAGATTAATTCCACACATCATGCTCATTTCATAAATCTTCATATGGAACCATTTCAAGCCACATAGCTCACAAATCTTAGCTAATCTAGCTAAAATTTAATCGTACACAGCTAAGTATACAAAAATAGAAAATTGAGAAATCATACCAAATGAACTCTAAATCCTATAAAATTAACTAGGCACATCCCAGCTAACATATAATGAATTTACAAATCGAAATCACAACATTTGGTTGCATAATCTAGCCTTTGGCTAATTTCTCACGTTTGCGCACATAAAATGATAAAAGCGCAAAATAAATCACTAAACCCTAGTTTAACACAAATTGAAAATCTCATCTAATCATAACCTAATCAAAGTTAATAAAATGTTAATACCTCACTAACTAAAAAAAAAATTAGCTAACCTCGGGTATTACAATAACTGACCAGAGTGCCCCGATGAGGGCTGCCATAGCGGCTGTTTTGACGGGCACTAGACATCGGCTTTGTGTTTGACACATTCTGAGCAAGGTTCCTAAGAAGCTTTTCTATTTGCATACCAGAGATACTTTGAACAATGTCCATGAAATTCACTCACATATGACAGGTGTGGTATACGACTCGTTGTCGATAAGGGAGTTTGATAAGAGGTGGAAAGATATGATGATAGAGTACAGGTTGGAAAAGGATGAATGGTTGGCGGGACTTTATCGTGATCCTGAACGTTGGGTTTCAGCATTTGTGAAAGACACTTTTTGGGCAGGAATGTCAACCACCCAAAGAGTGGAGAGCATTCACCATTTTTTTAAGGGATTCATGAATGCTAAAACCAATCTGAGGGAGTTTGTTCAGAAGTACAGTAGAGCGGTTGACCATCGTGGCAATGCTGAAGTGATTGCTGATTCTCTTGATGAGCGGCGTCAAAACCAAATTGCAAACTGGTCTAATGGTAGAGAGATTCTTTGTGAAGATGTACACTGATGCGAAGTTCAGAGAAGTCCAAGTAGAATGCAAAGGGTTAATCCACTGCGTTCCGACTGGTCAGCGTCAAAAATCTTCTGATGTTGTTGAATATAATATCCAAGACAAAATTATGGTCGGCCATCCAGAAGTTCAGTTGGCGAGGGAAGTAAAGGTTGACTACAAGAAGGATGTTGATTCCTTTGAATGCGAGTGCCGGTTGTGGGAACAACGAGGTATACTTTTTCGGCATATTGTAAGAGTCATGGATATGGTTCAGCTGAAAGAAGTCTCTGCCAAGTATGTCCTTGATCGATGGAGAAAAGACATCAAGAGGAAGCATGTTTCTATTAAGGTTGCATGTACTGATCCATCCCAAACTACAGGCACTAGTACAAAAGCCACTGGTACTACAGCCACTGGTACTACTGTGAAGGACCCAAAGCAAGTGAAAAGACAGGGGAGACCCCCCAAAAATAGCAATCATGGTCCACGTGCAGGGAAGAAGAAAGCAAAGCATTCTAATGCTTCATCTGGTAGTGTATATGTCCCAACACAAGGCAGTGTCACTCAGCCTCAATAGGTTACTCCTCAACAGGTGACTAATCAAGAGTTGAGTCTGCCTCAACAGGTGACTCTGCCTGAACAAGCGAGTCTCCCTCAACAAGTAATGTTTGATAGATAGTTTGGAAAATGGTGTTCTTGAATGAAGCTATTGAATGCAAACATTGTAATCACACATTGATAGTCTGACACGACAAATTGCTTCAGGTGCAAAAGGTTAATCACACAATAGATGAATCTGATTTGGATCTTCGCATTGGCGGGTGTTCCTATGTTGTTCAGGTGATTTATTTTTAATTATGTAATATTCTTGTCACTGAGTTCAAATAACTCTAACATTATACGAAAAGCCAACTTTATGCATTCTTTTCTCTAGAACAATAATTCCTCATGTCCCAAAGTTGCAGCCTCAATCCAAATGAGTGGGCAACCTGTCATGATGGGTGTTGATGGGCAATACCTACCTTTGAGTTTTCGTGTCTTTTATTCGTTGCGTTGATATTTGATGGTATTGTTGTGTTGAATTTTGTATGGTAGTGTTGTATTGTGTTTAAATTGGATGAAAGAGTTTGGGGTGATAGTGTTTAGTTCTATTGTATTGATTATAGGTTGGTTCACAAAATCAAATGTCGGGCATAGTTGGCGGAACGGCATGGCAAGGGAGTAATGTTGCAGGCATGCCATGGCAACCAGGAAATATTAGCTCGGGGACTATATGGCAAGGTAATAGTAATGGGGCATGCAGTCAATGGGAAGGAAATGGTGCAGGTGGTTGTATTCCGTGGCAAGGAAATGGTGCAGGGGGTTGTAGTCTGTGGCAAGGAAATGGTGCAGGTGGTTCAAGTCTGTGGCAAGGAAATGGTGCATGTGGTTCTAGTCCGTGGCAAGGAAAAGGTGCAGGTGGTTCTAATCCGTGGCAATGAAGTGGTGCGCACAATGGAGTAATTCAGTTGCCACAACAATGGGGATCATTAGCAGGATTCCCATATCAATCTACACCTCAAGGAAGCAGTGCGCAAAGTGCTGGTTCCCGAACAACACCTTGTCCTGCAATGAATTTTAGTGATTTTCTTAACAATGTTCAGTGGCAGCAGCGTAGCGGACAAGGTACAAGTGCAAGTGTTCGAGTTCCCCATATTTCTAGTGTTCCAAACCATAGTCCGCAAAATGTTGGGATACATGAAGGATTTTCGGCTCCCTCCCAGAACCAGTACAAGTAGAATAGTGTTGTTTGTAATTTGTGAAACTGGTAATTGTTTAATGAACAAGTAGAATAGTATTGTTTGTAATTGAAGTCAATGAACAAGTAGAATGGTTTAATGAACAAGTGAATTTTCAGTCAATGAACATGAAGTGTATTGGATGAAACATTTGTAAGTGATAAGCGTTTCAAAGTCAAAGATATTATATAATGACAATATACATCCCCTATAATTCGTATCTTAGCACCCCCCCCCCTTTCCAAATAATTAGAAAGCAATAGTTGAGTCCTATGAATGGTGAGAAAATAACCTCCATTGTTCGATGTCTGATATTGCCATTGTCCATAGTCTTTATGGATTAAAAAAATCTATTGTTAACACAATTTGACCATGATAATCCCAGTGCTGCAGAAACCTGTTGACCAGATGTCATTAGAGCTGCATTGTTTCCAATTTGGATTTGATTGTTGTTGTTGACAACCGTCGTGACTTGGTTTGTTGTTACGATGACCGACCCGTAGATGTGTGCAGCGTTTCTAAGAAGTGGATATTTTGAAAAATATAGACGATCTCTTTGCCATGCTTTCTCTATTATTTTTTAAAGCGCTGCGAAAAAAAGATGCAATGGAATCGATTATAATCAATTTCACTGGCCAAGGACTAGCTGATCTTGCATCTAAGAACAACTCGAGATTTAGTAGTACTTGCAGTAGCTTCTCTGCCGATCCAATGCACCTACAATATATGTAATCCATTAGTGCATGAGTGTTTGTTTTGAGGGTTTGATCAATTGGCAAACTATATGCATGAAATTCCTCTACCATTTGATTTACGCGTTTTCTGGGCACATAGGAGTCAGTGTATAAGTATAATGAACCTCCATGAAGGCCACCAAAATGTAGTGGGAGTTGAGCAGCCAACACCATTTGCAAGCATAGTTGGGTCTTCCCCGGTCCACTTTCCCCAATAAACTCTGTAATTTGACCCACCGGCAATCCACCACCAAATATTGAATCCAATACTGGACAATTGAATGTGCACTTGTTATCTGTTTTTAGAAGACCATGATTGTTCATTAAAGGTGTTGGTGTAAGAAATCGAAATGATGAAGCCATGAGGGTGAGTGAAAATGTGGCGATTTGGACACAATACTTCTTTCATTCACAACGTCTATTTGTTGATTGATATTGGTGGTTTTATCGTTTATTTGATATTGTCAGTTAGTTATAGTTTAATTGCTAGTTAGTGAACAAGTAGATGTTAGCAATAAATTTCCTAGTTACTGGTTACACGTTATAGGGTAAGTTGGTAAAGTTTAATTTCAGTAAGTAGTGGTAAGTAGTGGTAAGTAGTTGTCTTGTCACAAAATTAAAACAAACTAGGAGTACTATTTAATGAGGCATTGAGTGGAGAGGTTGAATCACTTTCATTGTGAAGAGTTCTCTATTATGAACACAAATTATGGCTAACAGCAGCATGGCAACTGACATTCCTCAAGGCGGTAACAACTCAATTATTTTTCATTTTATTGTTTCATTCACTTACAATAATGTGCATATTGAAACACGTACTTATTACATTCAGACCTGGCTAAGTTTTGATTCTTTTTTTTCAGTTAACTGAGGTTTATTTTATTTGCCTTTGTAGATGAATTGGTAGCCATGGTGAAGTACAATAATGCTTTTGTCCGACTCACTGACCTGATAAATGAGATAAGTGCAATGTTCATTGTGTTTCAGGATAATGGTTATCTCCCGCAGGTATGGAATGTGATGGAAAAGTTTCATGTTGAAAGTCTTTTGTTCGCAATATATATGGGCAAAGATTTAACCTCTGAGTGTTCCACTTACACTTGGAAGAACAAGTACGGCAAATGTAGAACAGATTACAAGTCTTTGAATGATGAGCTTAGGTTATTTTTTGAAGAAATCCGTGAATGGGGAAGTACTCAAGTCCTTGCCCTCAGGGCCCTCACTAGGATGCACATTTTCATAAAATACACCTTTCAAAAACTGCACAATTAACAAAACAATTATTACTTTCTAATAAATCAGGCTAAATCAAAATACATGGTTCCCGCTTTTCCTTTTCAACAATTTACAGGTAGTCTGAAGTAGTTGTCCTTATCAAAGCAGTCATTTCTTATCGCTTCCTCATATGATTCTTGTGACCAAGCAGATATCCTTGGCCTCCGGTAAAACATCACCTGCCGAGGTAGTGGCTTATGATCAAGGTATAATATCTGCATAAAAGGGAATCACAACATTGTATGGAATGATGTTAGCTAATCAGCTCTGACCTTCCAATTTTTACAACTCCCTTATTCTACCACAGGATTAGGATTCAATCATCAACCACAAACATAACTCAGATTAGGACAAAACAACCCAGGGGATTACCAAACTCATGTTGATTCTATCATCTCAATATTGCAACTAAAAAAAGCCTTAATTGGTAATATGTCTATCATATGGCAAAATGTAGACAGATAAGATTTAGCATAATCAAAACAAGTGTGAGGCAATTTGCATAACAATACAACTCTTAGGTCTCAAAATATCTGACAAAGTCAGTATAGGTTAATCTCAATATTTGGATTTATATATGCCCTATTATTCTACATTTTCTTTAATTCAAACCTTTAATACTCAAATGAAATGGAAAGTTATAGACAACATACCATGAAAACCAAAGCACATCCGCCGGCCCCTTGTTTTTCACCGTCAATACTCCTAGGATTGTTGTGGAACTTCTTAGCATACTCCATCAACCACGAGTGCACAAACTCCCCCCACGCATAATCCTTGCAACGCTCGGAGACTGTTATGGCAGGCAAGAGGTCAGGGCTAACCAAAGCACACTGTGTGGGGCACAGTAATGTACCAAGAAGGAATATCAAGAAACAAGTACGGAATTCCTGTTCCGAGACTGTTGTCTTAGTCAATTCTGCCAATATTATCTTCAAGTTAAATCCTCCATTATACTTGTACTGAACCTTGAGAGATTCAATATTATCATGCGCTTTAAAGGATAACTCATAACTCTTTCTTGGAACACAAAGCCCCTCAATATTCAGCCCTAATATGTAAGAGACATGGTTAGCCCGAACAGCCAGTTGATCGTCCTCTTCGTCACCAAACTTGAGCATGTGGCTTTCTGTATCAAAATGATCATACAACCACATTCCAAATGAACGGTTAATTGAACGCAATTTTAGGCCTAAAAAGTGCCCAAATCCCATCTGCTCCACAAGGCGCCTCTTTGATTCAGGAAACAAAGCCACCACCTTACAAAACATTTCGAGCCGGCAGTTGACATTTACCTTGTTTCTTTTAGGACCCTTCTTTTCTTGCTCATCCTCTGCCTTCTTCTCAGCCTTCTTTTCTTGCTCATCCTCTGCAACAGATTTCACCACAAGATTCTTATCAGCCTTCTTATCCTTAGGATTTTTATGAGCCTTCTTGGACTTACTTTCATTCTCCTGCGCTGCCTCATCAATCCCCGCATCATAAATACGCCGCCTTTTGGACCTACTCGTACCAATATCCTCAGCTCTATCATGCAAAGACACTTCCTCTGATTCCGGAGTGCTTTCTTTCTCGTATTGTGGATCATCTAATTCCTCTGAATCCAATAACTGATCCATTGCCACCCCTGGCTGTTGTCCTCCAGGTCTTACAAATTCACGCAAAATTTTTATCACGCCGGTTCTAGGTGTTTTCAGTTTAGCTTTAGGAACATCACCCTTCTTTTTACCACCCTTATGCGCAACATGATTTTCCCTATAAACAAAATAGCACTAATATATCACATTATCGGAATTTACATATAATTATAAACCAACTTTTAATTCAATAATCAACGTACTTCATTCTTCAAAACAGACCCTTTGATACACAAGTCCCTGCATAAATTCCCAAACAGTAGTTAAGTAATACACTGAACAATCATTCATACGAATATTAGGCATTTCAAAATCAATGTGCTCAAATGCAGATGCTATATATAACCAACAAAGGTCAAATGCAGAATCCACAAGCAAGGTTTCCTCATCTGCAATATAGCACAAACTCTAAAATAGCCACTACCACCTTGCTCTCATACCATTATAACTTGGATTGTCTTATCTAAAGGATACAACCTCTGCCAAACAAGACAACTCTAATCCCTTCACAACATGGGTGCTATGCTATGCATTAGTTATCATCCCTAACATCAATAAACACTTAAATTTAGGTCTTTAACACTATTTTACCTACTAAAAATATCAACAGCAAAATTACAATCACTTCTCCCATATTCCACTCCCATATTCGACCACTTACCATTCATCATACATTTTTTAATTCTAAACGAATTTTTTCATTAACATTCACTTCTCCCATATTCAACCACCAACTTATACATTCAACATTAATGAACACTTACACATACCATCATAATTCGATTAACGTTACATCAATTGCTAACACCCAGTTATTCATATCATATAATATATGTTGGTCTATAGTACAACAACAACATTGTCCCGACCAATGCTACATCAAAGAACCATTTCAAACTTAATCTAAATAACAACAAAATTAACACAAACAATAATATTATAAAGTACCCAACATCAAACAACCATTTAAATCTTAATCTATAGAAACTTATATAAATAAAAACAAACCTGCTTTAATTGGGTAAAAGAAGATGGAGGTCAATGGCGTCGAACATGCACTTCGCTTCAAAGGGCTGACAATGGCGTTGCAGTTCGCTTGTGGGAGGATAAGTGAGAGAGGTGAACTTTTTGAATAAAAAAAGAGGAGAGAGTGTGTTTGTTTAAGAAAATAAGAGTTGGCGGGGGAACAGAGGGAGTTGGGTTCTTTATTTTAATCTGCTATGCACAGTGTCTAACTGCTCTCAGGCCATAGTTACTTTTGGTGCTTGCAAAATGACTTCTCTACCCTGCTTATGTACATATGGCATATGCAAATAGACTTTTTCCTTGCTTATCCGCTTCCTTCTTCGTGAAGGTAAGTCATATTTCCATGTTTTTCTTGGTTCACAAATGGAAGTGGGCAAACAATCATTATCTTTTGGATTTTTGTGAGGTATATTAATAGTAAGAAACAGCTACAACAGCTTTTGTCACATCATTCGCTTTCGCTCAAAGCTACAACAACTTGCTTGTTTGCTTTTTGACGTGAACGTACAATGGACTTTTGCTTTCTTTAGCTACAGTAAGCTCTCTCTTCACTTGTATTAGCATTCATATCACACGGAGGTCGGTGCAAAAGTGAAATGACTCTTGGCTTTATACGAAATATTTGGACTAGAAGTGATAAGCTTTGTGATTTACGCTAAGCTTTTCACCACATATCTGATTTTTGTGAGATATTTTTGTAGATCTGGGTTTGAATACCCAAGTTCTAGGAAAGAAGATGACCGGAGTTCATGGATACAGGTATACTTCCCCACAGACGGCGCCAAATTATTCCGAGGATATGGAACTGATATGTCTCGTGGGCCCGGCCATCCGCACACCTGCAAAACACTCCGCCCCGGGGGGTGTCCCCGGGGGCGGGGCCTTCGACGCTCAAGTCACTAATCATGTGAGAATGATAACATGTGAGCTATGGTGGTGGTAAGAGAGATAAGGAGTGTGTGATGACCTTGTAATATTTGGGCTGCTTTACCTTTGTCCCTTAGAGGGGTATA
>CAAKMY010099618.1:0-19652 GCA_901111285.1 Corrigiola litoralis | reverse complement strand
GGTAACTTCCTTCGTTTTTCGGCCGGAAAATAGAACTCCGGTGTATGAGACCTATTTCTGTTAACAAAGTTGATAACTAGGATTATTTTTGTATATTTCAGTAATAGGGACTATTTTTGTTTGATCGGCCATAATAGGGATTATTTTTGTTAATTTTTCCTTATTTTTAAACGCATTGCTCCGAATTGCTCAGGTACAACGGTACACTTTCCCCAGAAAAAATATCAAGAGTTAAAAATTAAAAAAGAACTAGAATATTGATATTGGTTAAAGATAAAAATTACCAAAAAAAAAAAAAGGAAAAAATCGTTATTGAATTTTTTCTTTTTGTGCCACATAAGAAGGGAACAAAACATTAAGATGCTCCAGTTAAAGTCAAACTAAAGTTAAAACACCAAGATTACAAGTACAGTAGTATACTGTTTCTAGAAACCATATAAATACTTCAAACACTTATCTTTTTTTTTGTCTTGTCTAAAACCATACAAAACATTAAGTAATTCTCTACACAATTCTCATTAAATTACAAACTAAAATCCCATTAAATAAATTTCAGTTTAAATTTTCACTATATTGACTTTTTCTGATCATGACAAACCATATTTCATCATACCCAATTCTCTGTGCTTCTTTTAATCAGGATAACAGGTCACTTTTTTTTAAAAAAGTTGTTGGGTATTTAGGAATTTATGTTTTTAATATGTATTTTGTGTTGAAATAATAATGGGTTTTTATTTGTTTGATTGTTTGTGTGGTGTGTAGTTACTTTGCTGTGGGAACAAAGGTTGGGTTTAAGATATTTCATGCTCATACTGGCATGTTATGTTATGAGAGAGGCAAGTTACTATCTTTTTTTACTCTTTCATGCAGATTTTATGTGGGTACTTTATGTTTTGAAGTTATTGATCAATTTAGTTGATACCATGTTGGAGAAAGTTGTAATAGTTGTGTGGAATCATGAGTATATAATGAGGAACTTGTGGTGGCTTAAGTTTGTTAATTGTGTCAATATTTACCATGTTGTGAGAGGGTCAAGTAAATATCTTTTTTGGCAGCTTGCTAATTATGACATTAGGTAGTATTTTGTTAAAGAGGGTTTCTTTTTCCCTTTTTGGGTACATTGGAGTAGTTAATGCCGCGGGAGGGGATATGAGGATTCGAAGATTTCTAACCTGGAAAACTCCAGACAGGCATTAGGCAACCTTGCTTCTTTTGAAGAGAGTTTTATAGTGTTGTGTATTTATGGACTAGTAATTTCAACTATGACCCCCACCCTATAAAATAGGAACAAATCCAAAATTTGATGTTTGCTAGATTTTGATAGTAGTTTGGAGTACAAGCAATGTGCTCCCGATAGAGTAGTGAAAAGAATGCGGCTTTCATCAATGATCAACTTGCTTGAGTTTAGGGAGTTTGTCATTAGGGAATAGAATTGAGAGTTACCATGATTGTAGTTCTGTTCTAAACGAATGTCTAGTGATTGGTTGCTACGGTGGAATGCGTCAGTGATTGATGAAACAGGGTTTAATATTGCTTAAATTCTTGTCTTGCCTTTCTGCTAGAGGTCAAGTTTGGTACGAGGGTTTGTAGGCTGTCATGCCAGGTGCATAATATTGTTTTACTGAGTTTAGAGGAACACGCTTGGAAATCCCTCGCGAATAGAGTTTAGGCAGTTTTCCTGTAGATGATAAGCGTTGATATTTGCTGTAGGTTTACTATACTTTGGGGTGGAAGAGAAGAGATTGATCTCGAGGAGAGACGGGATATGAGTTTTGCTGAAGTTCAAGCATAATAGGTTTCCTGTGAGGCCAGGAATAAAAAGGATTGAAGAAAGTTCTGCTCACCATCTCTCAATTTGCATAGCCATTAACTGCCTATTGAGTCTATGTACAAGCAAAAGAACATTCCAAATTGTGGGTTGTTGAAAGTAGGAAGAAAATATGTTTACGAGCTTAGCTTTTATTACAAAAATGAAGTATAGGAAAATGTACAGTTATACTCCTGGACGAGTCCTCATTCAGATAGGTCTAAATATTTTCCATTCTGCTGCGCGTACCCCTTTTTATATGCATCTAGAAGTTTCATCCAACGACTGGTAATTTATATTAGTCATCTTAGTATTCCACATCTTAAACCCTGTAAAAATAAACTCTTACGAATGAAGAGACAAATCTCATGTCAAAGGGTAGACATGCTTTCCTGTTTAAGGAGAGGCTAACTAGAACATGGAGGAGGAGACGGATTTTGGCCATGAACGAGAAGAAACTTAACTGGTATCTTGGGGGGAGGTTAGGATGGAACCGGGGGGGGGGGGGGGGAGAAGTAATTCAGGTCTACTTAGCTTAATACTTCTTACTACACTCCTGTAAATTCTAACATAGTCCCGGGACTACCTAATGGCAATTTCATGAAAATTAAGGACAAAAATATAATTTCGCGCGGCCTTCTCTCCCCTTTCTCAACAACCCCCTTCATTTGTGCATGGGAGTAGCCAGTTTTGGGTACTCCAGGGACTACCTTAGACTATTTGTTTCACTCCTTTTTGCTTTTAATAATCTACAGTTTATCATTTTATATGTTTTTAGGCCAAACATTATCAGTAAAACTTGGGTAAAACGGTTGTATAATAGGGTGGGATGAGCTTTTAAGGTTAGCTTTTAACTCATAAAATCTATAAAGCTTACCTCAAAATATAAAGCTTACCCGTCTTTTGACAGGACCGGCTTACCGTCATAATCTGAGGAGGAATAGTGCAAGGTTCTATATGTGTATATCTGAAAAAGAAAATTAGCCTTGCTCCAGGCTTCAGATTCCAGTCTGTGTGGCCTCTCATATATGGAAGTTTCTTATTTTGTTTTTCTGTGTTCCAGAAATCGGTGCTTTCAATATTGTTGAAATGTGCTTCAGCTCGAGTCTTCTTGCCTTTGTTGGAGCTGGCGAACAGGTTCTTGTTGTGTAAATTTTGCTCTGTGATCATGTTAGTACTTAATCAGGTTAGATAACTTGCTGGTTAGCCAGCAGACTAATGTGGTTCTGATGCCGTTCGTTTGTCTTTTGTGGTTGTTCTCAGCCAGCTCTGTCTCCCCGCCGACTCTGTTTGTTTAATAAAACAACTGAAGCATCTGTAGAGCTAAACTTCTTGACTTCGGTCATTGCTGTTCGTTTGAATAAGATAAGGTGAGTTACTGCGTTAGTGACCTATCCTTTTATTTGCCTTTCATCAGGATATAGGCCCAGTTTTGCTTCTAACTTCTGATGATGGTGTATACTTGTATATATGTGCATTATTTATCTAGTCTTTGGTAGGCCCATGTAGTCATCTTTTCTCCTCAACGTCCTTCCCAGAAGGTGTGCATGTAAGAGTTGGAACTTGCTAGTGAAAGGAAAATGACGAGTAGCAATTTATGTACACACCATGTCTAGCATGAATGTACTGCATAGTAGCTCTTCTGAATTCAGTCTTAACTTAAATTCTACTAACTTTCAACAATATTTTTTTATGCTAAAATTAAATCATATTTGCATAAATACGAGTTAGCATGCCATATGATCGGAACTCCAGCCCTTTTTTTTCTATGAAATTATGTACAAACTTGATCAACAACTTAATGCTAATGGTATCTGTCTCACTTGTTGTAAATTGCACTCGGGCAGTAGACTGCTCCCATACCCTAAAAAGAGACAGGATAAGATTTTTTTTCTTCTCTATCTTGATTCGTTGGAGGTTTATACTCTTTTGTGGTTGTATTCTATCCGTATCTTTGTGAATGTTATGCCTGCATCTGTTATTCAATCTTAAAACTGCGATTTGATATCAAAATGGTTGTTATTCTTAGTTGTTCTCGACTAGCAATATCTGCGGTTAATAATGGTGATGACTTTTGCAGATTGATTGTTGTGTTGCAAGACAATACATTCATATATGATATAGCCAGCCTTACACTCTTAAGCACAGTTGATACTGTGCCAAATCTAAAAGGTGAGACAGGATTTTATGATTAACAGTAATGGATTATGTTGTAAATAAAGCAAAAGGAGCATTTATAAACAACCATTGATCTAATCGTAGATGTGCAAAGTGCATATGCATGTGATTTTTGTCGTCATTAACTTGGCAATCACACAACTTAATAGTGTACTGGTTTTCTCTTGTACAAGTATTGTCTAGATTCTTTTTGAATCAGTAAGCTATTCGCATAGTCACGATGAAAAATATGGAGCTTTTTATGTCATTTGCCTAGTGAAATTTTCTATATGTGGAAGCTTTCAAATGTTTCTTGTGTTAGCAGAAGTCACCAAACTATGACTATGTAATCTTGGGAGAGTAAGAGTGTGAACAGTTTGTCATCTTTGGTGTACTCGTGTGCTTATTAATTGTTTCAAAACTCTTTCTACTGGGCATGGTGACTCTTCTCTTCAATAAAATTTCTTTTGGCTCTTTAAACATTTTGGTTTTCAGACTATTGCCTCTCTGTCTCACTGCCAGTTTTCAGTTTACTTTTTGGTTTTGAGTCTTCAAAGATTGGGTGTGAGAATTTAAACGACGATAGTTTAATCAGTTGTTTTTAATTGAGTTATAGAGAATACTTCAAAATTTTTTTTTATAGGAAATGAAAACTGCCAATTTAAAACTGGAAATCATTTTGTATGGTTTTCAGAAACACTATCTTAGTTTACTAAATAACTAACAACTACAATGGATACCGAACTGGCAATGGCCCCAACCTGCCAAACCACCTCTCGCCTTTATTATGTCTCCTTTTTTTCTCTGTGGGAGGCTGTGCTTATGCAAAGTCTTAATACTTTGTCTCTAATTGCAGGTCTGTGTGCATTTTCACATAGCTTGAATGCTTGTTTCCTGGCTCTTCCAGCAAGTACAGCGAAAGGAACTGTGTTGGTTTACAATGTTAACGATCTCAATTCTCACTGTGAGGTTGTTAAAGTTATTGTTATTAATTGTTAGTTTTCTCTATGAACTGAAATTGTTATTCAATTAACCTTCTTTATCATAGTATATGATATGTTTCTACTGTGTACCTTGTCTGCCTTCCCTAGTCCTAATGTTGACAATGCAGTGTAGTTTATGTCAGCTAGCTCGTTGAATAATCTTTAGTGGGTGATACCAGAATCCCAAAATGTGTTAATCTGGCCTTTGTGCCTCCTCTGCATGTACTACTAGTTAAATGTTGACCCTCCAATTTGAAGAACTGCACGGACTGAAGTCAAGTGCTGCAATTTCTATTCCAAAATTCAGAGAAAGAACTTAGCGATGAAATATTGGTCATCCATGTTTACTGCGTTTTATAAAATGAGTATAATCTGAAGACTGCGCTTCTTCATTTTTGATACTTTTGTGAATGTACCTGGTAGGTTTTATCCTATATGTATTGTTAGCTTAGCTATCAACCAAATATTTTGCAGTTTACTTGCTTTGCTGACCTAAATATGATTTTGCAAGCCCGAAGTTTTTTCTTATCTATACTCGCAACTATTGACTGGGCCTTCTTAACTTGTTGCCCTTACCCCATTTTCTTTATTGGAAACGGCTGATTGGAGCCTATTCCTTTCCATCCTCCTTTCATAAAGCATACTTCATTTGGTGAAATAAGAGTCTCACGGACAAAGCTAAGAGAACATACAAAAGGGAGGCATGAGGTATTATTTTGAAACAAAATTGTAACTTGTGACAATCAACAAAAAGTTAAGATGGTAATTTAGCTCAATAGCCCTCCTGAGTGGTGGGATATCAGTGATATGGAGCCCTTGAATAAGCCATTTTCTAGAGTGAGTAGCATAAATGCTTGAAATTGCGTATATTGTGCTCCTCTTTCTAAAACTTGTGATTCCTGATGTGTTTTTTTAAGTGTCATGGTACAGGAGTGGCTTTTTGGTGTTGCATGTCACATTTTAGTAAATCGTGAAGATATAATGCTAGCATGAGCATAGTGTTTTCTTTTGATTTTCTTTTGATCAGAACATTGTTTTGGCGCAGATAGATGCTCATCGATCGCCGTTGGCAGCAATGGTTTTCTCATCTGAAGGGACGTATTTGGCAACTGCATCAGAGCAAGGAACCATGATTAGAGTATATATGGTTTCAGTAGGAACTAAGGTAACAGGAACCTGACCCTTTATATTCACTTTTTTTTTTGTTGGAGGTGTCTGGATTTTGGTTCATCTAATGGGGCATTTGGTTCAACACGCGGAATGGAAACAAATTGGAATTAATAAGGAAGTGGAATGGTAACAAAAGTTGTTATTTTCCAAAATTGTTTGTTTCAATATAAGAAAGGAATCATTCTTTAAGTAAGGGCAAAACAGTCGAATTTTATCTTTTAGTTAAACAACTAACTCCTCCCGTCACCACCTCTCTCCTCCCCCTTCAACACTGGTTGGCCACCTCTTCCACCGTTGACCTGCACTACCAGCGACTTTGTCGACCATAAATAACCACCTTTTTAGCCAAAATTAGCCAACTAACATCCTTATAATGTTAGTTTTGTCAAATATCCTTCAAAACTGTAGATCTAGAGTAAGAATTTCGTTTTTTTCGAAATTAAAGGGCAAGGGCGGCAATGGGTGGGGGTGGGGGCGTTGGGTCATGCGTAAGGCCGGGGCAAGGAGGGAATCGTTTACAATGATCATGGAGGTGGACCTCGAAGCCTTTCTATATGTATGCCCAATCTTAGTTTGATGTATTAGGGAACAATATCAATCGACTAGCACTATCCAATCTTCCAATCTTTCATTTATCTGAAAATGGAATGAACTCAAGAAGAAACCAAAAGCTCAGAATATCCATATACTCGGGAAGATATAAGAATCAGTGTCTATTGTTATAGCTGGTATTAAGGAAGTCACGTTGGCATTTTTGTTAGGGTGCATGTGCATCCAGGGTACTAAATGTTGGCCACAACAGATCGTAACGGGCGGTACATTCAGGTTATTCGGGTCTTAGTGTTTGTAATGGCCACGAGTAACTGAGTAAGGCGCAACAGCAGCGACTTGGCTGATACTTCTGCAGCCACAATGGTGACCGAAATTCAAGATTTAATACCCTAGGTGCATCTAAATATCTTACATCAGTAGATTATATATGATGGCTTATGTACATAAGCTAGTGAGTTTTCCAATTGCCAGTTAATTTTGGGAAGGAACCTCACTAGTGTATTGGGCATATGCTCCTCCTTAGATATGTCTACCTTGACAAGTGGTATTAGAGCCATGGTTCATCTGGTCTTGGGTATGCCCTGGAGTTGGTGTTAGTGGTAATTCATGAAGGCATGACTCAGGTATGGATATCATTCATGCATGGTCTCAGGATCAGGATAGGCCTATAGGATATCCTCTTTCTCAGATAAGGCGAAGATTTTTTAGGGTGCATGTGTGACCTAAATATCCCACATCCGTAGATTATTGTGGTGGCTTGCTTATGTATACTACACCTATTGGCATTTGATTTTTGGAAGGAACCTTACTGGACACATATTTCTGTTGCTCTGCCCAGTGGGTTTCTGTTATGTATGGGATAGGTCCTTCCAGGTTAAGGACAAACTGTTAAAATGATTTCATGATAATTGGTTTTATCACGAGCCACAAGTTGGCTGATCATGCTTGACCAGATATTGTCACTCTCATGCTTTAAGGCATAAAGTCTTGTTTTGCTGTAACGAACTGGCAGTGGTCGTTTATAAAATAGAGCATGTTGGTTTACCCAACTAGTACCATTTACTTCCTTTAGCAAAAGGTGTTAGTAACTATTATATTTTGATGGCTTTTTTATATTATGTTTTTTCTCCTCTTTAGATGATTCGGAATCTTGCTGATCTATAAAAGCAAGATTTGATACAACTTCTGTTAGTTACTCATGTGTAGAATCTAACTCATATTCCTTCATCAGGTTGTTAGTTTCCGTAGGGGGGCATATCCGTCCACGATATTCTCCTTGTCATTTGGTCCATCTATGGAGCTTCCTGATGTTCTTGCGACCACAAGCTCCTCAGGTTCTCTTCATGTGTTCATGCTTGGGTCTGCTGTAAGTCAAAGGTACTTAAAATTTTCTGCAAATTTTGAATGAATTGTAATGCCTGTAATAGCTGGAGAGCATGCTTTTTTCTTCTGCTATACTTTAATGTCCATTGTTCCAGTTATGTCGTCAATTTCTATTTCAATGCTGTTATAATTGCAAATCTTTGCCACTTAAATAAATATTTTATTGCTCAATCATTGGCGTTATATTGCAAACAGACAATCTTTGACTGTCATATCACTGAGTTTCTTTCCTGACTACATTTTTAGCTTTCTTCTGTAGACCAACTTTCCATCTTCTTGAAGGTGAAATTTGTTTAAGCTCATTTGGTGCTAATTAACTTCTGAGTTATGTAGTGCCTGTGTTTCAGTTTGAATGGTTCCCTTCTCATAGGTTGGTGAAAATGCCTTTTTTGTCTCATCTTTGGAGACCGTTTTATCTGATCTACTTTTGAAGATTTAGGCTGAAAGACACATGGTTTCTGGACTGTCTTAGTGTCTTTTACCAAGTGACCGCATTCCAAATACATCTACTTTTCATGTTTTAATGCACTTGGTTTCTCTCCTCCTGCTTTGCTCTATGCACAATTGTATTCTTCCCCTCTTTTCTCTGTAGACCTACGCGGGTATGTTGAGTACCCCCTTTATTCTCTCTAGGTTGGAGCCATGGATGCGGTCCGGCCGGTCCCTGGGTTGGTGAATATCTAAGTTTGTTCTAAGGCTGAAAGGCACATAGCATGTGTTTGCTAAAGAATAAGAATTTGCTTTTACTATTTTGATTTTTAAGTGATGATAAGATCTTTACCTGTAGCTGCTATTTGTTACGTAGTTAAACCTGCCTAATTTTGCTCTGTTATTGCTTTTTTCAGGGCTAAAAAATCAGGTAGTGTAATTGGTTCATTGATTCCTGGCCCCATAAGTGATGCCTTGGATCCAGCTCATCATCATGTGCTTCACAATGCAGTTGCAGAAGGAGTCAAAAGGTGAAGCATTATGTTCAGACTTATGTGTATAATATTCTAATGCTAGACCTGGATATGAACATGATTGCAGAATTTGTGAAATGTTATAACTCTGAGAAGTACTAATCTCTGTTGCAATACACTGCCTTTCCAAAGCGTAGCAATGCTACCCCCCCCCCCTCCCTGTAGAAAATAGTAGGCAACATCAAGGAAATTTGAATTGAAACAGTTTCTATAGCTCTCATAGCACCCTCTTATTGTCCACCTCGCTCTCCGTTTCCTTCCCTCTCCTTTTTTTTCTCTTGTTGTCCCTGGTAATCTGGTATATTTAAAGGTTTTGAGTGTCATCTAAGCTATCATTTTTGCTGTGCTCTCACCAAGAGCTTATTAGTTCAAAGGTGTTCTCATTATATGATTATAGGATATGTAAGCTTCAAATAGTAAATATGTGACACTGTTGTGGCTTTTGTCTATTTTACAGTTATGCAGTGATACGCAAAGTGGAAAAGTTTGCTGATGGCTCTACATCCAAAGCATGTTATCTCAGGTGAGCTTTGTTTCTCGGCTTTTCAACCGCTCTATAGTTGTATACTCGTATCCTTGGTCTAAATTAGGGTAATCCTATGAATACTCATTGGTCTAAAATATTCATAGGATCACATCTTGTGAAGCCACTGAAAGGACAGAAATAGCATCTAGTTTCAGACTTTGGTGATCCTATGAATTTTTTCATTTAACTCAAGTTAATTTCTGTCCTTTCAATGGCTCCTTTTTATACCTCCTAATTGTTAGTGTCTGCAACTCTTGCTTTTTCACTAAAACCTATATTAAATTATTTGAGATTGAGGGAGAAATTGCATACCTATCAAGTCTCAATCTGAAAGTTTATAGACTTTAGCAGAGAGCTTGTTAGTACAAACTAACAATTACTTCACTTGTATTAGATCAACCGAACGGGGATTCCAAAATGTTTAAAGCTATAATTTTAGGATGCTTTATGAACTTCATTCGAGTTGTGAGTGTCCTCTATGTTTATTTACATGTTAGCTTACTATGTCTTATACTCTTCCATTAGCTGACTCTTTCTCTCATCTTACTTTGACATTGACAGAGCTTCTATATCCGTCATCGGATACCACGGATACTTACGCGACTACATTTTAAGTATTAATCACAGAAACGAGTCCTCATGGACCTTAGAGCGCGAGTATAATCTTTTGAATGCAATTTCTGCTGTCGCTACTGGCTAATGAATACTTTTTGGCGCTCTATTTGCTGCTTACACCTTGATCATTTAGCTTCAGACTGGCTTTGGTGTTGACAGTGCTGATTGTTATACTAATACACACTTCTTGTGATCTCTGGTGATATGTATAGAGAGATACTGAAACATAATCCCTAGTGTGCTTGTCACAGCGTACATATGTAGAGTTTGAACACTATTTGCGGCGTGCCTATCATCATTAGTCCAATTTGTTACTTCTTTAGGAGTTTCCGATCTGTGGAGAAAGCGACAGAAGTGATTCTTTACTTGTATATACATAGGCGGTTGAATTCATATGGTAAAAGTATTGTACAGTAACTAATGATATATGTATATGTAAACATTTGGTGCATCTGATTATTCTCCCCTTCAATTGGCCATGTCGATACATCTCCATTTCTACTTTGCAGCAATGTGCTTGAGACAGTCACTCCATCCCCATGCATTTGTAATTTAATATCTGCATTTCAATTGGCAAAGACAATACTCGATGCAATACCGCTTATTGCTTGCAATTATAGACTGTTCTATTCGCTTGTTAGTTTGTTTCAAGGGAATGACTAAGCCCATAACATTTTTGTTTTGTTCCTCATCCCTGAAAATACCTATACAGCTATACCATTTGTTTCAAGGGGGTGGAAAGAGACTTTCCTCTATCTTGTCACTGACTAGACTTCACTCGCTATCTTATCTAGATCTACCCATTAATCAATCGTTGAAAATATCCCAAAGAGTGATATTGAAGAACTAATCAAAGTAATTCCATCGCTCATGCCATTATTTAATTATATTTTTATAACGATATATAGATTAGCTTATGTAGATACATGTCTTTTTCTGCCATATTGAAATTCATTTATGTACAATCATTGTACAAGTAAATTCTAGTTTCGATAAGAATTGTATAACCATCTATTTTAATAAAAATAATATCATATTAAGATGTTTTTTTTTGCAATGCTCACAAAAAAGTGAAGGTTTTAGTTCAATTTATGATATTTTTTATAAGATTTAACTGAATGTGTTTTTTTAGATGATTGAAATGAATAATAATTGATACAAAGTTGATGTCAATTTTTTAAAATGCCATCAATCAAACGACACTCAAAGGACACATAAGCTCTCAACCCTCAAGACAGGTGGCATAATTAAACTAGAATTGAGATCATGACTTGCTTAAGAATAATAGCGACCTTTACATTTTCATACAAGCTTTGATCCAGCTGATAATTAAAAGTCAGACCATTCTCATATTTTGTCCATTTTCTTTATTACATATATTTGATATACTATTGCATGAAATAGAGTAATAGACAAGATAGATATGAAAATGTATATACGAACACAACAAATTATGAAAAGAGATTTGAGTAAGTTATGGAGTGCAAAAATAAAACAGGTAGAAAAATCAACAAAACACTCATACTAGCTAGAAAGTGATGTTCGATGATCAATATGGACCAGCCTCCCTAGAAAGTGACTATATGTGGCGATGGACACTGTATGATTTGATTAGTGAGAGTTGGCCCCACCAACAAATCCTCATCTTCCTTAAAAACTTCATTAAAATACAAACAAGAAAAGGAAAACACAGTCACCTTCCCCAAACCCAACTTTGCTCCTTCTATCCATCCTATGCTCCAATTAAACTGGGGCAACAAACCCAATATACTATTAACAAAATATATAAAAAATAACAAAAGGATAATTTTTTTCACAAATTCTTAAAAAAAATCATTTCTTTAATAATAAAAGTACACGAATTTGTTACAAGCGAAATTTACTGAAACTCCTTAACCCCCTAATCGAGTTACAGATTTATATACATTATTGGGCCAACATAGCTCCATCTACATTTTTAAATAAAAATAGACGCTCTTTCCTACTTTCCGAATCTATTTTTTACTATAAACAATACCAAGGATAATCAAAAGTAGTTGATTTGTTGGAAATGACTCATCACTCATATGTGTATACATAGTAACAATTCAAATGAGTTTCCTAGTCAACACACAAAACAACAACATCATTAACAAAAGTACTTGTATTTATTAAGTACTTCACTTTTACTTAGTTAAGTACAGAGTATATTTTCTAACAAAAGTTTAAAAGATATAAAAATATACCTGATCTCCAACTTTTTCTTACTCCTACCTGTCTTCTGGGATTTCATTTCATCTATCTTTCTATCTTTTTATCTCTTTTCTTGTATTTCCAGTTTACTACAAGAAAACCCATTTTTATAACCTCAAAGTTGACATTTTTACATCATCTTTTGAGTTATATACTCTTTGACTTCATCAAAGATTATAATTTAGTATTTTCTTATTTGGGTTTTGATTAAAAGTTACAGAGAAGTTGTATTTGATCAGGTGAGTTATTAATTCTTCTTTATATTGATTTTAATATCAATTCTAAGTTCCCATATTATTGGAGATTAAGTAGTTTCAGACTTTCAGTTCTTGCACTGCAGTTTACTTTTGTTGCATGATTAGATTGACATGATGAACTTGATTCTGGTTTTTTAAAGTTAAAATGAGACGTAGTCATTATTGGGCTTGTATTGCCATATTGGTCGGCTTAGAGTGGTCACTTTTTGTTAACACGATGATAAAGTAACTACTTTTAGCCATGCGGTGACCACTTTAAACCCGTCTAGAGACTAGCTGTTTTTTTTGGGTTGGGAGTTGGTGGGGATGCTGCTGAATAAATGAGAAAGCGAAAATAATAGTATAAAGAACGGTGAGACGGTATTAAAACTAACATATTTATTTTATAAGAGTAATGATACACATTTCGAAGCAGTGTTACTTTTGAGATATGAAAAATGTTACTTTTGAAAGCATCTCATTGTTAGACAATCTTATCCAAGATTTCGTGTATAAAGGAAGGAAGAACTATGAAAATTATGTATATTATTTTTTGTTGGTAAATTCTGGTTGGGTTTTGGGCTTGAAAGGAGGGCGCAAAGGCGCAGATAAGAATCGAACCCCCAACCTCTCTCCTGTTAGGAGACGATGACGATATTTTCAACCAGAGACATGTCTTGGTTCTTAACTTTTTGCTAATTTTTGGTGCTTTCGGGAGTAAATATGCAAGAAAGAACAGAAATGGACCAAGTAACAATGTATGTGGGTATTCACGTGCATAGTAACAATATTGATTCTGCTTTTAAGATGAAAATTTTGATCCTAATTATATGTTTGATAATGCAACTAGTATTAATAAAGTTTATGCTCACACTATGATGTCTGCTTTTGTCTATTTGTTTGTTCTTGGAATATTTAGAATGTCGATATTTTACGTAGTAGAATCTCAATTTTTGATAGCAATATACTCTTTGCATTTTTGGTGTTTCAGAACTTTGCATAGTTGTGATACATTGAACCACACTTTAAAGTTCTTACTTCATCGGTGTGGTGGTTTGCTTGAGTTTTTTAGTCACCATTGCGATGCTGGGTAGAAAAATGAGGATATTAGCCCGCCACATTCGGCAAGTTCAATCAATTTTGACGCATCAAGGAGAAAATTATTCTATTGCCTTGGCTAGTAGACGACATTTGGTGGACCAGAGACTGAATTATACATGTAACGCCTTCCAGAATGCGCAAAATCTTGGATATGCACGTTCCTTGTCTATGATCTCAAGGGCTTTGTCAGCTGATGCTGTGCAAATTTCCAATGGAGGTGGCTTTCTTTGCTGCTAGCTATTTCTCATTTTTATTAGATGGAAAAATATAGCTGAGATTGAAGTTAAGGATGGACATCTTTTAATGTAAGATTTGTTATCTATATTTGTGTGACAGATGGCAATGGTGATAGACGAGGGCCTCTCGTGGAGTATGAAAGACGAATTGCTTCAGGTGAACTCATGGATGGTGATCTATGTCAGGTATACAGTGCTGACCTAGTAGATATAAGTAGTGAAAGTGATGGAAGCTACAATCTGTCGACCTGTGAAGTGCTAGTTTCACCATTTGTTGCTGGTTTTCAGTCGTCCTCCTTTAGAAAAAGTTTTGGTTTTTCCTTTTTGCTTGCCTTATTATGGACTGCTCGAAAAATGATTAATACAGAAATAAAATAATACATATATACGATTGAAAAAAAAAAGAGAGAAATAAAAGACAACGCTGAAGAATTACATGAAACTGAAAACTCAACCCACTTCAAGAAATGTGCTTTGTTGAAACGTTGGAAGAAGCTTTACACTGTACGAAGAAAACAGACATTGAGAATATTTTATTGGATGAAGCTACTCCCTAGAGAGTATGTAGTGTATAGGATAATCATAAATGTTTGAAGTTCATGTTCTGCATTGTCAAAAGCCAATAATCTTGTAGGTTTATTTTGAAAAAAAGGATACCCTGTTGAAGATTTGCTGGTGCTAGAAATTAGTATTGTAGGAGTAGTATTTTGACCATATTCATATGTGATTCCTGGGCTTTTATCTTATGTCGTGGCCAATACTTTGTACGCATGGGGATCACTTCGCCATGTATAATTTTGTTGAAAGTGGAAATAAGTATTACATTGGTCTTAGGACAAATGAATCTATAATTTGTAACGATAAGATGTGCCTTTTCTGCATTTGGATTTTCGAGGAAATATTTTGCTGAGAATCGTTATTGCAGCTAGGCACCTTAAGAGAACTACAGAGGCTTTATGATGAGCTTGTTGAGAAGGCTAATGAATGTCGATTGGATCGCTATGCGGCCTCTGACTTGAGTGGAAGGTAAGTGCACTTTCTTTCTTTGTTATTGTAACTCTTGATGCCTCTGTTTCAGGGGCCTCGGGGTTCTTACCTATTTTGTACGTCACTGATGATTCAGTCCATGATCCAGGAGTAGGTGGTTATGGTCCCGGTTGATGCCGCAGTCATCCTATTCCCCAGTGAAAGGATTATACCTGTATGGTGGAGTTGGCACTGGGAAAACTATGTTAATGGACTTGTTTTTCGATCAATTGTAAGATCTACTTTAACATTTGATCACACACTGCTAAATGTATCTCCATGTGCCGATTGTTACATATTTACTTCCTTTCTTAGATCAATCATTAAATGACATGTTTATTAATTCTTGACAGACCTTGTACCTGGAGGAAGAAAAGGATACATTTTCACGATTTTATGCTTAGTGTCCATAGCCGTTTGCAGGTAACATGTCCTTTGGGCTTTTACTAAAAAAGATTTAGTGAAAAGTATGCATTAATCTGAAAACCAAAGAGTAGAAACCTTCTGAGAGCAAGAGAGGGGGTGGGGGTTGATAATGTGCTTTAGGAAAGCCGTAGGGGTGTGGAGGCGGCAGGGACGAGAGAAGAAACTGCATTAAAAAGATTGTTACACCCATTTCAACTCAACTCTTTGGCAGGATAGTTTGTTCAAAGGGGCCTTAGCTTCTAGAGACTAGAAGTGCCGGGGGTGAACCGGGGGGGGGGGGGGGGGGGGGGGGGGGGGGGGGGGATGAGATATGGAGTTTAGTCGATCAATTCTTTTACGCTGTTCGAGTTTTGACTTTCCATTACTAAAAATTAACCTGTAATCAATGTTAAGAAACCAGTAAATCATGTTTTGCTCATTGGTAGATCGATTTTTCTGCATGCTGCTTGTAACTGCATAAAAGAATAGTTGCACTCTGGAAATTTGTGGATTTTCTTTGATTTTTCCTTTGAACTTGTTTTTTGCTCTAGTGTCTGTTGTCAGTTATAGTAAAACAGTAGGGCATTCAGTCATTGCGAGCTTCTCTGCTGTTCTTATGATGGAAAGAGCATCTGGGAGTATCAGTATTTAAATTCTAGTTACATTGTTCATTTGCAGAGACACAAGGGTGTGTCGGATCCGCTTGAAGTAGTTGCGGGAGAGATATCAGATGAAGCGGTTTTGTTATGTCTTGATGAATTTATGGTATGACCCTACGGTGATCTCAAATAGTAACGTTGTTGAAAGCCCTTTCGATTTGTGGTGTTATTTTTGTTATCTTTAGTTCCTTCACTTTCTTTTTGCTTGTAGGTAAATGATGTAGCTGACGCATTGATATTGAACCGCTTATTTGGACACTTGTTCAGCAATGGTGTTGTAAGCCTACTGACTTCAAAATTTGTTGTAGGCTCCATATGTTAGTCTCTGATCTGAAAAAATGATCCATGCTTTTGTTTCTTGTGCTGCGAAATTTAGGTTCTTGTTGCAACTTCAAATCGTGCTCCCAATAACTTGTACGAAGGGGGGCTGCAGAGGGATCTTTTTCTCCCTTTCATTGCCACAGTAAAGGTGATAATTGTGGCTCATCCTATAGTAGCTTTAACTACAGTTTAGCTTTCATAACTTTATTATAATGTTTTGGCTACTAACTTAAACAAACGTAAATGGGTAAGAATTTTATGACCTTTTATTTGAGATTGGAAGTCCTTTCCTGTTACATAACTTGTCTGGTATATGACTAATTCTATTAGGTCAATTTCTTTCAACTGATCAGTTTCAAATGCATTTTTATTGTAGGAAAGGTGTAGCATTTATGAAATTGGTTCATCAGTGGATTACCGTAAGATGACCTCGGTATGTTGGGTTCTTTATTATAGTCGTTTGTCTTATTTGTTTTCTTCTGGTGTGCTAACTAGTAATCATTACTGATTATGCTTCTGGTGGCAGAATGAGGAAGGGTTCTATTTAATTGGGCTAGATTTATCAGGTGTTCTTAAGGCTAAATTTCAGCATTTTATCGGAGAGCACAAAGCTCATCCACAGGAGGTCGAATTGGTCATGGGAAGAAAATTACAGGTACATAAAAAGCGGATGGACTGTGAAATGCTTGTTCATGAATGAGTATGTTTACAAACCAAATGCCATCTTCCTAGCCGACCTTCTTTCTATCTTTTAGGTTCCATTGGGTGCAAATGGATGTGCATATTTCCCTTTTGAAGAGCTGTGTGACAGGCCTCTTGGAGCTGCAGATTATTTTGGACTTTTTAGTAAGCAGATATCTTCCTTTGCTTCTCTCTCCTTTTTTTCTTGTCATATTTTCCTTGTTTTTCTCCAATAAAGTATAGCTTTTATGTAGTTGCTATTTAACTTTTGAATGAGATTTATTATTTGTTAATACGACATCAACTCTGGGGTCTATCATTGATACCTTTTCGAATCAGAAAGGTAGAAACACGAGTAGTGCTTGTCCGCGGGTGGGAGAAAGAAATTTACAGCCTTTTTACTGCGTAGCTTGCAAGTTTTTATGTGCAGTTACCCTCTTCTGCTACGTCAGTTTTATTATTCCTAGAGAGTTTTAGATGTCTATCTGTTGTATGGTTTTATGCATGAACTAATGTAGGTAGTTCAGAAGTGGCAAGACTATGCTAAATTAATAATTTGTGAATACATGCTATTGCTGAATAATTGGGCTTGAAAAAGTTGTTTGCAGCTGGTCACTTGTTGATCTGCAGGGCTGTGTTATAGGGATAATATAGCTTCTCTTTGGTTTATCTTGTTAAATACATTATATCTTCTTCTCTTTTTTTTTTCTCTCGTTGCTTATATGGAACCTACAGCTGCCTAAAAATGGACACCCACTGATTTCATATCTGTAAGTTGACTTAAGAAGGTTTATACCTGTTTGAATGCTCTTAATTCCTGTTATTTCTGAATGTATGTAGATTACACTTGACTTTAGAGCTGTTTATTTTTGGTTCATATACGTGATGTATCTATTATGCTTTCTTGTGCAGAGAAATTTCACACTCTAGCACTGGATGGTATTCCGATCTTTGGGCTTCATAACAGGACTGCAGCATATCGGTTTGTCACATTAGTTGACGTGCGTCTCATTTCCCTGACTTTTCAATGCATTTCTTTTATCGGATCCCACTTTGTTCTTGCAGGATTTAAAGAAAACGTCTCATGTCAAGACTAGATTTATTAGTGGGCGCCTAATTATAAAAATAGTAGTATGTCGGTGCCAATTTGGAAGTAGGATTATGCACATTCAATTATTTCTTTATTCCTATCATGTACTGGCACTGAAATATCTGATGCTTAATGGTTTATCTTATGGTAGGTGATGTATGACAACAAGGCCAGATTATTATGTACCGCAGAGGGCAGTCCATATGACCTCTTTGAGAGAATTGTAACAGTTTCTGATGCCAAGCAGATGGCACCACGAACATCTTCAAGGTCAAGGAAGAATGATTTGGTGGATCTTTGTGTAGACAATGAACTGGGATTTGCCAAGGATCGGACCATCAGTAGGTATGCTTTCCACTTTTTTGGCCCCCTTCTTAGGGTGATACTCAGTCTCGTACTACAACCTTCAAGAAGGTCAGGGACCTTGATGAGCAAAAAGGCTCCGGTTTTGAACAGTGAATTACAGAAGTCGTAGTTCTTTGCATGTAATGTCCTATAATGTCGAATCTTATGAACCACGAGATTGTATTTGCTAGCTCCTAGCTGTCTATAAATAACCCTTCTATTTCTAGTTACCTGAAGTATTATTATTGATATGTAACATATAATATGCAGATTAACAGAGATAAATAGCAAAGAGTACCAAGAACAGCATGCTGCCATATTAGCGGACAAGCATCTTGAACAAGGGGCTGCAGCTGGAAGTGTCATGTAATCAAGACAGAAGGAGTAAGGTTACAGTTTATAAACGAATAGAGGAACCAATTCATAAAGCTGCCCAACTTGGGACTTCGGTGGGAAAATATAGACTGAATAAGGTTCGTATACTGGCTGAGCAAAATAAAAAAATCTGTTGTAAAATACTGTTGTAACTCCAAAGTTGTATCCATAAATATTATTTTTTCCTTGTCAACGAGAAATTCTAGTTGTACATAAGACAATAATACAAATCATTTTTGGAAATTCTGAAGTACAGTTGATTGATAAATGTTATCTTTTCTCTACCAAAAAAAATTGTTATCGTTTCTAGGTTGCCCTACACCATAGAAAACAGGTGTAGGAAAACTATTTGTTATATATTTTCAGTAATCACTAATCATTAATTAAAGATTTCCTGTTTTCATTTATGAGCAAAGATCTCTTGTTTTCTACAGATATAGTTGATTAATAGTTTGGTTACATTTTTTTTCGCGTTATGGATCTTCTCTTTATTCATGAACTTCATGCTTAAAACTGACCGTCTATTAAGATCTAGGTGTTGAGAATGTTAAGTCACAAGTACAAATTTTCCCTCCTATATAATCAGTATACTATTCTATGGGGCTCATAGTCTCATACTAACAGGGAGGTTCTTCATTGTTAGCCTTTTCACCTTAACCACGCCAGCACGGATATGTAACCTTACATTGAATCAGCCGTAAGATAATTTTTGATACGTCAAACCTCTATCAAAGAAGCATTGACTAATTTGTGTTTACATCTATGAGAGCAAGAGTAATGGTAGAACTCA
>CAAKMY010099608.1:3755-14120 GCA_901111285.1 Corrigiola litoralis | reverse complement strand
CTTCCAAGTCCAGTACCTGTCTTCCAGGCCCAGCACCTGTCCTCCAGGTCCAGTCCGTCCGACGCCTGTCCGTCGCCTTCAGCTTCGCCCTTCTACTATTATCTTATCTTCACACAGAGCAGATCCCATTACATTCTATTTTAAGTATCCGACAATATTTACCGGAACACATCCTATTAGATCGTTTATTTGTTAAAGTTAAAATTAAATAAATTTTATATTTTAAATTGACTAGCTGTGTCACTTGATTATAGTTTCAAACAGTCATTTGTTAGTCATTTATTATTGTTTGATTTAAAGATGTCACATTTTATATTGTTGATTAACATAACTAACTAACTATTATAACTCAATTAGTGACTATATTTCTTTTAGCTGGAATTTAACCGTCTTTTCTTTAGATAATTTGTGCACGTACGTAAAAAAAGAGTTGTGCTTATAATCAATTTATCTGAACTAGCTTAGCTGCTTAGCTGAATTTGTGATATATGCTCCGAAAAGAACTAGTATTAATGCATTAGTGCAAAATAAGGACATAGAGTTTTGGTGGGACGGGATTTTGTGTACGGTAAACCAAGGGATATAGATTTCGTGGTTTACAATAGACGAAGACTCATCCTAAAGGTTACAAACACAAAAAGAGCCGAAATGATTGCACATCTTCTCCTTTCAACACTCAGAGCACAATCCTATGGCTCGACTGGCAAACTCATATGGTGTCACTGAGAGTCTGCCAGCCATCCCAAATGTTCACAATGTTTACAGTCAAAGGGCATGCACTAGACCAACCAAGATTAAATGCCATGACAAAAGCTTAGAAGAACGCCATCCCCATGAACATTGCTCATTGTCATTAAACCACACAACAAGAAGATCAGTTATAGGACTCACTTCGGTCGTTCTATTAGCTCAATTTGGTGTCAAGACATCTCAGGCTCAGGAAAACAATGGGATGTGGCTCGACGGTCCCCTTCCAGGGTTGCCTCCAGCTGACAACAGTAAGCCTTTGTCACTGATATATACAGCATAACATATTACTGTTGTAGTATTTACCTAAACTAGTAAATAGTTTTCATTTCTCTTGTTGTTTTAAGCATAACGGTTTCTGTTAGCTTATTGCTTGATTCAAGCGAAGCCTGTTTTGGGTTTTACAGGATACCCTCAACCTATGAAGCACGGACTCTTTATTTTCAAAAAAATCCGTGTCCGATACTTTACTCATAGACGCTCGAGTACTTGACACTTCAATTTCAGATAAAACCATGTAAAATTTAGAAAGAAAAATAGTCGACACCAATACTCGGGCACATACCCATGTCGGATACTAGTCCAAGCAACCTAGCTCTTAACATATTTGAAACTAGTAAGCTCCAATGAGAAAACTCGCAACTACATGAGTTTCGAGCTCGAATGCTCAATCTTGGCTGTAACTTCTGTAACACTTTACCTGGTTAAATGGTTAATCCTTTCTTTTTCTCTTGTGAGCGTGCGTATGTATGTGAACAACGAACAGCTAAACTGATTAATGCCTGATGTAGAAGCAGTTATATGGACTGATTCACATTTGCTGTTCTTTTCTACCTCTATGCTGATGTCCAATTAAACGTTTCAACATTTGAATCAGTACGTGTTGCAGGCTGCCCATCAGTGGAGTGATGGGACTTCTCTATTCTTGAATGATTATATCTTGTTTGTTATCTTCTTGAAATGTACTAACAACTAAAACATATCTTTCAAAACCTGATTGACTGCTATAAACAACAAAAACAAGTCACTAATCAGACAAGTGACTGATCTACTAGCACATACTCTATTCGTGAAGTTTTTAAATTGTTGCATCGCTTATCAATAAAAGTCAATTTTCTTAGAAAATAACCAAACAATAAACATTTTGGCTGTGCTTTGTTGCAGAGATAAACAATGAGAACACCGGAACAAGGTCATTTTTGAAGAAGGATATCTACATTGCCAACATTGGAGCAAAAGGAAGTGCATACAGGCTCAAGAAATATGCCTTTGATCTTATGGCAATGGGTGACTTGATAGGCAAAGATGAATGGAATTACATCAGAAAGTATCTCCTCCTTAAGGCTACTTCCATGTATTATGATTTTGACACGGTTATCTCGGCTGCACCTGTGAGTGATAAGCAGCCTATCACAGACCTTGCAAACAGACTCTTCGATAATTTCGAAAAGGTAAAGGAACTCTTAAATCATTCAATCATAGTAGTAACTCTGTTTGGTAGGACTGAAATCTATTTTCTTAGGCAAAAACTTAGAATAATCTTTCAAGGAAACAACGTGAGGTTAATTTTGATGATTATATTTGACAGCTTCAAGATGCTGTGAAAATGAAGGATCTTCCACTAACAGAATCGTGCTACCACGACACTTCAGTACTCCTGAAAGAGGTGATGGACCGAATGGCATAGCTGCCGCATATTTTATTTAAGTTTTTATATGTATACCCTGTACTTGTAGCCTTATCAGGGAAACTTAAGTTACCAAAAAGAAAATGCACCCGTTTCTGACATTATGTAGATAGATATCTGGGTTATGAGCTTACGATCATCTCAACAACAATATAGGTTTGAAGTCACAAAACTAGAAGTACACATGAGAGGGAAGGTTAAAATTGAATCTCTTTGGAACATAAGATCATTGATACAACTGTAAATGATTGAACCAGGCCAAAGCCCCAACTCTGAGAGATACAGCTTCAACATTTCATTCCACTAGCCACTATACAAAAATATTTCCTGACCTACGTTAGAATATTGATCAATGTCCCTTGCTTTTTTTACCCCCTATACCTTGCTCTTACTGATGATAATTAGCCAAAGAAAATACAAATACACACTCTGCAGACACAGGAATACTGCTGACCAGAGCCAACAGAGAATTAGCCTTAGGTCAGCCGAGAATCTGCAGACCGCATGTTGGTCTGGCGACGAGGAATACCAATCTCGCAAGCATTAACTCGAGCAGCAAACCGGAGTGAACAGAGGGACTCATTCAGTGAAGAGGATTCAGGAGAGATATTAACAAACATCAAGGTCTTGGAGTCGCCACCAAGGCAAGGCTGTTCCACCATTGAGAAGAGGATTACTATTGGATTAATTTGAGAAACCTTCTAAAAGCAAGACTCTTATGTTGGAAAAGGTAAAAAGATATAAAGAAGAAGTGCATGAGAAAATGTGGTAGTGAGAATAAAATTTCAGATCAACAAAAAATATTGACACATTGGGACTCCTTAACTTGGGATGGAGGGAGTAATACCAATTCAAAAGCACAGTAATAGTACTAAGCTTATGATAGTATAACCAAAGCCTAACTTTTCCAATAATATATGGATTGCCGCTTGATAGATTGCATTGCATGTTTGCATCTGATATCTAAGCCTATGGATACTGCCAGTGTATCATAGTATGTGCAGTTGACCATCGAACTTGAGATTTCTTATATATAATTATATTATAGCGGGCATATGCCTATTGGTTTAAACAACCCAAGTACTTTCCTTTTTAAATACCTTAATGGCTCCATGTGCACTTGCCTCTATTAAGCAACAAAGTTCAGTTGCAAAATGACATTGTCCCCAGATTTTATGCCATTAGCTTCTAGTTCAGGACACTGGGAACTCAGAACACCAAAGAGTTTGTTATTACATACTCCGGAAAGGTCACAGAGATTAGCATACTACATTGCTACCTGGTTGACCGATTACTACCGACCTTTTTTAAGTGTTGAGGTAACTCAAGCAGAAGGCTACAAAAAATGTGTTGTGTCTCAATTTATTAAATAAAATCACTTTAATTGCCATTGCAAAACAAGAATAGATGCATCAGACAGACAAGTGCCACGAGAATCTGGCCACTGGAACAAGCTAGTTAGAATGGAAAATAAAGAGAACTTTGCTCAATGAGACAGTGGTGCGCAATTAAAGGCTTTCTGAAACGGGAAAGCACAGAGCTAACCATAGGGGAGGGGGGAAATGGAATCTAAGCATATGGGTTACATACCTGGAGAAGATAAGTCAATTTGGAGTTTCTAAATGGTACATGGTCTTCCCTTTTTGCCAAAGAGAATATGACATCACTTAAGGAGGATAAGCTTTTATTGATGGCCTGAAGACAAGAATATAAATTTAATAGAAGCTAACTAAAGACGTAGAACCCGTCCCAAAAAAAGACAACAAACAAAACAAAAGTAGGACCAACAACTTAGTATCAGAAAGTGAGTAAGAAATACCTGAGTTTCCTTCAATCGATCTCCAGTAGAACCACTCTTTGAAAGACGTTCACTTCCAGCAAGATCAATTAGGTTAAGCACACCTTGTACTTGTTGCTCAGTGCTCTAAACAATTCAGATGATACAGATAAAAAGAAAAAATTATCTTAATCAGTGTATCCATAGGAACTTACAAGTACTACTGTACTAGCATAAGCTTGTGGTAATCATAAACGTAAAGTACCTCATTAACACCAGATATACGTAAAGTGAAGACAAAATGACTTCGTGATGATTGCTCATTCATTAATGTCTTACCGACAGACCTGTAGAAGAAACCATATAGCATACTGTAGTTCTGAGTTTCTAGCTGAAAACTTGTACATTACATTAGCAGATCATTGCTATAAACATATCAGAACTGTAAGAAAAAAAACAACTCTTGCAGACAACAACGATGAACTGCATCAGCAAATATCACCCTGAAGTGATCATAAACATAATTACCTGCTTTGTGCAGCCTTTTCCAACAGATATGAGACCTCTTTAGAACTACGAACGTCGACAAGGGTAAGATCAGAGACGTGGGTGTTGCCATTTGCATCATGTTTAATCGTGTATTGTTTTCCAGCAGCGCTGTTATCTATTGAGCTTGATTTATTTGTAGATAGTAAATCACGGATGGTCTCATTGTAGATTTCCAACATTGACACCTAGGATAAATACGTAAAATAAGACATCAATGCAAGTTTCAGGAAGACAGTGATTTCTCCTTTCTACCTCTCCAATACAAATAAATGTTTTCAAAAAATACGAGGCAGAAACATTCATTATTTACCTGTAGCTCATATTTCCAGCCTTGAGATTTAAGAGACTGCCTGGTCTCAAATATTTGTTCCAATGAGCGGGGAATTAATCCTTTCTTTTCAGGGTTACCAGGATTGCCCATCATGGTAAATGTTTTACCTGACCCAGTTTGACCATAGGCAAAGATGCAAACCTGGATGCATAAACATGACCACATAGAGATTTTCATCATATTTACTGTAACAAGACCACGGGTAGAATGAAGTAATAGTATGAAAAGACGCCACAGGGTATCATATAAGGATTCAAGAGCAGGCTTCCAGAAATCAGATGTCTGGATGTACGTAAGTGTGAAACCAATACAGAATAACTTCATATAGCAAAGGAAGTATCTGAACGTCCAAATAGTCTATGACTTTACATGCAGAAGCCCCATAAACATATAAGCTCTGCATCAACTCGTAAATTTACCTTGTAGCCATCAAGTGCACTCTGAACAAGTTGTGAGATCTCCACAAATACATCCTCTTGAGCAGCATCAGGCACAAATACCTTATCAAACGAAAAGGAGTGCTTTTGCCCTAGTTAGAAAACAAAAGCAAACATGCATCAGATTTAAGATTGACGTAGTTACAAAGTATACATTTAATTGAAAGAACTTATAGTGGATTGGTCTACCATTTTGCAACAAGTCGACACCGCGCCCCAAAGCTTCAGTAGACGTGGGGAAAGCAATGACTTTGTCTGCATTAGAGCCGTCATCCGGTAACGAAGGTCGTACTCTGCAGAAAACACGGATATTCCCCTTGAGTTCCTGCAAACCAAGATAACTAAGTGATCCAACATTTAGTCACGGCAACAAATTTATTCATCTAGTAGATTTACCAAAATGGTGTTATGCAACTTTTTGCGCAGTTTCTCCCCCTCCACAAGTTTCAATTCAGCGTCTGCCAAACGATTCCGCAAATCACAAATGATATTATTTTGCTCTTCGAATTGCTTCCGTGTCTCCACCGCTGATAGATCGCTCATCTGAAGTCACAGAAGAAAAATTTGATTAAGTAATCTGTAAATCATTGAAAAAATAAATTATTTTAAAACTTTTAAGTTATCTGTTTCCCTAGTAGTTTGCAACCTTTCTCTCTCAAAGTGGCAATAGAGTAATATCGAACTCATATAACACAACAATGATATTTCATAAGAGCGAGCAAACAGGTTACTGGCCAAATTTTTAATTCATTTCCTCCAAGTCAGGTATGAATATCATATCTGAAGTTCCAAATCTAAAAAGGCTAAAGAGTCAATCAAATGTCTCTACTACGAGCAGATAACAACCAGACCACATAAAACCAGAGGAATCATTGTCACCTGCAATTTCTTTTGTGCAGCTCCCAACTGATCTTGTAAAGTCCTGACCAGTTCATTCTGTGTCGAACACTTGGCCTGCTTAAGAAACATTAGGATGAGGATGTAAAAAAAAAAAAAATACCGTGATGCACTTCATAATGAGTGACAAAAGAGTTAATGTGATAAACCTCCAGCTCATGCGACTTCATTGTGAGGACATCCACCTCCGAGACAGATCTGCCAGTGTAGTCTTTGTACTTGGCTAGTTCGTCTGTCAAAGCCTGTACTTGTGATGATTGACGATCACGGTCATCTCTTGCCTGTTGTAGCTCTGTTCTAAGACATCCCACCTCATTAATTAAAGCCTCCTTTTGCTTGACAGCTTCATCTTGTGAAGCCTGCGAATGAGATCCATGTAAGTGCATACCGAACCATAAATAAAAGGCTAACGAATTTTTAAGATGTCGTTATGCTGTATCGAGAAAAGGTCCTTTGACTTCAATGTCAAGGTGATTAGTCCAATAGAACACAATCTCACTCCAACCTTTGCAAGTAATCTATGAGGCTCATTCAGGGCTAGATGCAAGAGTGCCAGCAACTTATTTAAATATATTTACAAGAAACTTAAGAATCCCAGTATGTGTTCTCTAAAGGAGTCCTGATTGAATCCCATACATACACTAAATTTACATGATCTCTTGAGAATGAATCAGCCAACCCATGCTCTTGCTAACACAAGAAAACATCATCTCAATGTCATGTTCAGGATCTACTTGGAAAACAACATGAGGTTTAAAAAGGTTTTACGATTTCCTGTTAAGTCAAAAACTTGTAAAACAGTCAGCTTAGCACTGCTACAAAAGGTCGCATAGTTTACTATATACAATATATGGTACTTGCGCACTAATAGAGCTAGTAAATCCAGCCCAAAGGGATTCGTCGCTCACCCTGGATGAAGTCAATTGATTCTGCATTGTGCTGTACTGCCCCCTCAAGGTACTGAGGGTTTCAACTATGGTCGTTTTTTCTTTTTCAACACGTTTTAAAGTCTCATTGGCTGTAGCAAGTTCTGTTTGAAGTTTGCTATTGTACTGCTGCAAACTAGTATTGTACTCCTGCAATCTCTTGTACATGTCATTAAGTGAAGCTATCTGCGGACACAACGAACGGCACATGATAAGCAATTAGTCGTACCAATCGATCCAAATTTTAATATTAAAATAAAATATTCCCTTGCCCTACCTTCTGATTACAAGTCTGTTGCTCTTGGTGAGCTTTTCCGAGATCATCAGACAAAGATGCTTGCAACTTCTCTGCAGCTATCTTGGCCTCTTTCTCTCTTGACAGTTCGTCTAATACAGCCTAATCAAGATGACCAAATTCAGTTTATCTCAAAGAAAATTAAGATTAACAAAATCAGACAAATGCTAATCTATTATTACTTACCAATTTATCTGATTCTTCTTTTGCACATTTCTCTTGCAACAAATTATAGTTTCTCCTCAACTCCATTATGATCGCATTCAATTCTTCTTCCTTATTTTGCATCATCACCTCTAATATGTCAAACATACAATTCCATATCAGACAATCTATTCACTTTCAAAAATCTTTACTTTCCAACTAAAACAAGTAAAATGCTAACATATCATACCCATTTCAAAACATTTGTTCTCCGCTGCTTCCGACAATTCCCGGAGATTCTCTTGCTCTAAGAGGTACCCTCCTTCAGCCTCTTGGAACCATCTAACACACAGCCGAAGCCTTCTAATATAATCCATCATTTGATCACATCTCTCCTGATGTAATCCAATTTCACCGACCAACACAAAAAAGTTCAATCAAACACCAAATCACAATACACAATACGAAAAAAAGTCAAAATTACGAATGAAGCTTACAAGCTCCCTGATTTTTTTACCTTATAATTAAACTTGTTTTTGGTTCTCATCCTCTCATTCAACAAGGCCTCAACATCCTCCTTCGTAAAATCAAGCCCACCAACATCCGAGCCAGCAGTGCTGCCCGGAGCACTAGGCGGGGCGCTGGCCGGGAATGATTGTCGGCGAATAGTGGCCGTGGTCAGCCCTTGCCGAGGGCGAACGCCGTTTGATTTAGGTCCCACCATTATATCCCTTCTTCTTTGCTCTAAACCTTCCACACCCTTAAACTGATTTTGAAGCTTCATCATCCTCTACTACCTATTACCATTTCTATACACACCCCCCACAAACTACACACCATATTGCACAAAAATTGTTGCTTTCACTAAATTATATCATATTTTATGACAATCAGAAGACAACCATTTACCAATACTTTAGCATAACATTGAAAGATTCAATCTTTACCCTTAATCAAACAGACAAAAATAGGCTGCTAGTGAACTTATAACAATTAGTTAACAATAATTTAGCATAACATTGAAAAATTCAATCTTTACCCTTAATTAAACAGGCAAAAAAAAAAGATTAAAACCCTAAACATATACTGAACACTGAACTTTGCTACATAATATTACATTCTCATTTCCTTTATTTATCTACATAGACATAATATTAATAAGGTAAGATTAGCACAGTTGACATTGACAGTTTCAACTAACAAAATAGGAAATGCACCAACATTAACATATCACCAACCAACTAATTTAAAAAAATAATCCCTACAAATAATGATTAAACCAATACAAACAAATTTATACCAAATATCAATAAAGTAAGACCAACCCAGATAATAAAAACAGTTTCTACACTTAACCCAGAAAATGCAGCAATAATTACATGAAAAAATGTGCCACTACAATATACCAACTACTAAACATTTCATGTAACATTATATTCTCAGACAAAATATTGGAAAATAAAAAAGGAAGAAAAATAAAATGTAGGAAAAAAACAGTTAATATAGTAAAAAAGAGAACTTACAGAGTTTAATATTAGTTGGATTTGCACTTTTAGTGAAGGTAACGTGAGAAGTGAGAACAAGTCCAAAGTTAAGTGAGAGAATATGTGTGTGATTTTTGAAGTTTTAGGAAATGTGAGTGACAAAAACTTTAGTTATTTTTTGGAAGAACAAAACTTTTTGAATATTTACTGATTATATTTTTGATGTAATTTTGTGGGGTCATGGATTGTAAACAAAGCAATGATGTGAATCCCAGCCGTTGCTTCAATCATCAGTAACACACTAACACACCACTGAGGTCATGATGCTAACTCCAAAACAAACGAGGGTAACAAACATTTTCTTCATAATAATTTAGTTTAGTGATTCTGAGACCGTCTATTTTTATTTAAAAAAAAGTTACGGTCCTTCCTATGAATTTTTGTTAAAATTATAGTTTTTTAATTAGGTAATTAACTTGCTTTTAAATGTGAATTTACAGTGTATGATCCTTTAATCTTAAAAGAAATTTAGTACTCCCTCCGTTCCACTCATAAGTTAACGTTTTGACTTTCAATCTATTTAAAGTCATATTTTGACTATCAATAACTCAATTACATAATTTATAAAATTTATGATTTCGTGATGATTAAATTTATATTCAAAAATACTTTTATATGATTTTTTTAATATTTTTTTCAATTATAGTTTTTGATTTATTAATGGTCAAAGTATGCTTTTAAATAGTGTCAAAGTCAAAACGTAAACTTATGAGTGAAACAGAGGGAGTATTGTATAGTAAGGATTTGAATCACTTACAATCAATAAGCAACTTGTAATTTATCACTAGCTAGAATTTAGTAACCGCTATTTTTTGTGGTATAGTCGCATTATTGAATTATAAACCCGCATCGAAGTCTTTAATATGATCTAATCTTGAATAAAGCTCGTTTTAAATCCATTTCAAGCACAGATGCATAGCTTTACTGTTTATCCATTAGTAGATGGTCTTATAGCCAGTTGCAGAACTAGAGGAGACCTAAGGGAGCCCCGGTCCCCGCCAATTTTTGGTATTTTTGCAAATATTTGAGGA
>CAAKMY010099575.1:0-27173 GCA_901111285.1 Corrigiola litoralis | reverse complement strand
TATATATATATATATATATTAACAAGAAAAAATATACGATATAAAATAATGAGTTTTGAGTTAGGCCACATATGTGCAATTATGTAAAGGAAAATTTGATTTTAGTGTGCCTCAACTATCACAAAATAACCGTTTAAGTACCTACATTTTCCTAATAGCAATTGGGATATGAACTATGGACACTTTTGGTGTGCTAAATTGATTTCCATCAGTTTTAACGGTTAAGACTCGACGTGGTTGTTAATTTGCATTAGCTTACCTAAAAGAAAAAAAAATACCAAAAACATTCAAAAAATCATAAATTTTGAAAATAAATGTATGAACAAAATTATTACCAAATAGAAATATTTAAAATACAAAAAACCGATATATTTACCAAAAATATTTCTTTATAATTCCCATAAAAAATTTTAATTAAGATTTTTTTGATATAAAAGTCCGAAAAAAATCCTTGAAAAGTTTCCTTAATAATGCCAAAGATCTGTAAAACATCCTGAAAACCCATAAATATTTTTAAAAAATATTACAAAATTAAAAAAACCCTATAAATTCATTATCTAAATAGATATGTGTTTTTCAAAAAAACTTTGAAAGAAATAAGGGAATTTCTCATTAATGATAAGAATTTCATTTTTATTTTGAATAGTTAATAAAGTGACAAAAATCATACAGTACAAACATGGATAAACAAATCTACTACAATTGACTAAATTTCAAAAAGTTACTAAATACTCAAAATAATGAAATTCAAAAAATTCACCAAAACTCTAATAATCCAAATAATCCTTATTAGTTTTATCTCAAAATAGTCATAGTCAACTAGAAAAAGAAAAATAGAATGAAAATCTGAAAACTTAACCAATAAACATTGTTATTCGTGTGCAATTTTCTAATTTTTTGGAGATTTATGAATTTATTTTTTTGGCAAATTTGCTGATTCTTCATCACTAAGTTTTTTAAGTAATTTTTTAAATGAATTTCATTATTACATGGCAGGTCAAGTATACTAAATTCTAATCATGGGTGTTCAATAAAGCAAAATACCAAAAGAATAAAATTTATTTTTATTTTTGGGAATTTTTATGTGAATTAATAGGATTCATTTTGGCATTGTTGGTAAATTTTCTACAAGTTTTAGACATATTTTAAGATTTTCTAGTATTTTTTGTTAATAATTTGGATTTCCTAAACTTTAAAATATTTGTGGTCACTTTGGGGAATTTTTAGTATCTATTAAAAATAATTTGTTATTGTTTTCTAAATAAAAAAGAACTCTTGGCCAAATTATTTATTTTTCGTTGGTTCAGTCAAAAGTAACTACCACATCAGCAATTTAACGACTAGAATTGACAGAAATCGTTTTTGGGTACCCTAAGTGTCAATTGTTCATAGGTGCGGTATCCAAAATGCTATTAGTCAGATGTCAGGTACTATAAGGACCCCAACTTTTAAATTCATAAAAGTAGACATGATCCCATTTTCAGGCATATCGAAAAATCCCTCCCCCGGAGGAGAACAACATATCTAGGGACCTTGTTACACTAAGCAATTTACTTCCAACAATTTAAAGTCGCCACCTTATTTTACTAAACAAGGAAAATAACATACAATCGAACATACTCCCTCTTTCTCTTAATAAGGTTCCCACTTTTTTTCTTTACACAGAATTAAGACAGTGGGGCTGCAACAATAAAGAATAGAAAAACATTGCAAATGGGTATTAAATTAGAAGAGAAAGCAGCAAGTTGGGTAATAGATTAGAAGAAAGAGAAAAGCAAATCTACTTTTAACCATTCCCTCTAAAAAGAGTCACGTGGGCTACAAAATCTGAAATTTTGAGAAAGCAAAACTGCAAAACTGCAATTGTTTGCTGAAAATTGCGCCAAGTCCAAATGTTTTATCCAAACTCAAACTTTTCCAGCCAAACTCAAAAAAACGCGCCAAGTCCCAATTTTAAACATTCCACAATAAGAGTTCAGCCTATTTAAGGCAAGCATCCATGTTACAACATCTCATTGATGGCCAAAATAAATTTCAGACAAGGTAGCAGCAATATTACACCTTCCAATTACTTTCCAACATAAATACAAATACACCGAGATTCTGTTTCAAATACAACCAAATGAGGACAAAAAACTTGACTAATCAGGATAGGCATCTTATTGCACAATTTTTGATCCTGTACTGCAAGAAGACTGGCACACTAAGTAGGGGCAAAATTTCAGATGTTGCAACAAAGTTTTAGGTAAGCAGAATGTCTGTAAGCAAAATTTGGAAGGAGGCTAGCCATCAAAGGGACCATGTGCTGCTGATCAAAATTGATTCCAAGAAAAAGGGAAAAGTGGGACCAAACAAGATTGAATTAGATCCTGTAGCAATAGAAAATGTGGCTCTTGCAATGAGAACAACATTAAGAAGCCTAGCAACAGAACTACAAATAAGCAAATCAACCATTCATAGGTGGGTTGTTCTTGGCCTGCTGAAAAGTCACTCAAATGTATTAAACCAAGCTTGACAGAAGATCATAAGGTTGCAAGGTTAAACTTCTCATTTTCTCATTTTGTTGTTGATCAATCATCCAAACTTGTCCAGTTCAAAAAGACGAAAAACAAAGTGCATATAGATGAAAAGTGGTTCACTATGACAAAAAAGACCCAGAGGTATTACTTGCTGCCAGGTGAAGTTGAACCATATAGATGTGTCAGGTCTAAGAACTATATACCCAAAATCATGTTTCTTTGTGCAACGGCTAGACCTCTTGTTGACGCTGATGGACAAGTGGTGTTTGATGAGAAATTAGGTATCTTTCCTTTCACTGAACATGTATCAGCAAAAAGAAATTCTAAGAATAGGGTAAGAGGGACTTTGGCAACAAGGCCTATTGAATCAATAACAAGAGAAGTCATCAAGCACTGTCTAATTCATCAAGTGATTCCCTCTATCAAAGCAAACTGGCCAGCAGGAGCAGACAAGACCATTTACATACAACAAGATAATACTAAACCACACATTTCAGATGATGATCCAGTTTTAGAGCAGCTGCAAGTTCATATGGTTTTGATATTCACATAGAATGTCAGCCATCACAATCACCAGATCTCAATATTCTAGATTTGGTTTTTTTGAGGGCAGTTCAGTCATTTCAAAATCAAACTTCTGCTTACACTGTTGATGAGCTAGTGAATGCAGTGAAGAATGCTTACAATGAGCTATCAGCATCAACATTCAAGTTGCATGATTCCACTAACCTTTTGAATGCCTCAGTATAAGAGATTCCAATGTTGGTGTAGCTTTTCCAAAACATTTTCTTAGGTGGAGTTATGTGAGTTGCGCCCATGTTGTTTACTTTAGTAGAACTAGTGGCGCCAATATAATGTGTTTCAGTTTTCTTAGGACCTTGGTATCCCTTGCTCGCAGTTTGAGCCTTAGGTTGAGATACATTACGACGAATGTTGTCCTTAATCTTGATACCTATTGCCTCGAGCCTCTTTAAAGTATCATCACCTATGTACCTTAGGTGTTCAGCATAAGAGGGCTTCAGATTGTCCACTAGGATTTGGACTTGTTCAGCTTGCAGTAGGCTTGGTGATCATTTGAGCAGCCACGCCATGCCACCTTGTCAAATAGTTGGTGAAGCCTCCATCCTTCTCTTGACAAGGACCTCAAGAGTTCCGCGAGTGACTTGTGCATCAGAATTTGCAGAATATTCATTCATGAACTCTTGGGTTAAGTCCTCCCTAACTTTGGTGCGCTTAGCACCAAAGGAGTATAACCACTGTAGAGGTACAGTGTCGAGCGACAAGTATATCACAGAGGTGTACAAGTCATTCTTTACTCCTTTGATTCTCATGGAATCAACAAAGCATCAAAGATGATGCATGCGCAGGATTTTCAGTACCCTTAAATTTTGGTATCTCGTCAGAGGAGAACTTTTCCGGAAGCTCCTTCTTAAGGTCACGATCATCCTTGTCGACCTCAAGATATGAGTCTGAACCCATGTTCTTGTGCACTAGCTCCTCAAGCTTAGCCATCTTGAGGGAAGTAGCATCTGGAACGACAGATGCTGTCGGTTCAGGTGTAGGAGTAGGAGAGCCAGTTGGCTCTGGAGTCGTTTTTGGATCAGGAGTCGATTCTGGAGGAGTTTGTTTGGCTTCGACAGCGGCCAAACGTTCAGTAACCTCATTGAACTTAAAACTTTCCCAACAATGCAGTAGCAATATCAACATCTCCTTCAGGCTGATGGAAGAGATTGATTGTGTCGAGTTAGGTGACCTTGATGGTGGAGTGAGTGACAAGATTTGTTTGAGAACGTGACAAGAGAGTATATGCTCCTCCTGACGCGGAATCAAATAACTTTTGAACTTGCTCAGAAGTAGTTGATAATGGAGATGTTGGAGGTGACCTTGGTGGTGTTCGCTGTGGTGAACTATGAGTCGAATTTTATGATGAGTTTTCTTGAGATGGAGCTGGAGAACGAGGACCACTACCATCTTGAGCGCTTGATGTAGACACTTCGAACGATATTGTAGAAATCAGACTAGTAAATACAGTATTTCGAATCCTAAGAAGTCTCTTAGTTCCTTGGATGCGTTCGCAACAAGTGAATGACTTAAGTTAGGACCAATTTTAAACAAAGTTGTAGAGAACTTGCAGTGACAAGTAAATTTGCATTTTAAGGTTTCAAAAGGGAAACATGTCATCGAATTTAACGACTTTCAATTTCCTACACATTAATGAAACCCGATTTTGAAAAACATCCTAAAATAGATTTCATTTTGGTTGAAAAATTTTTTAGTCAAAAACTCGCAAATTTGCAGAATGATCAGAAACTAGTCAGATGGACCTTTCACTTGCGCCACTTGGGTGAGGCAAAAAATCTGACATGTGCCACTAAGGGTGAGGCTGAGAAATTGACCTGCGCCACTAGGGGTGAGGCAGGGGAATTTGGTCTGCACAACTGTGGGCGACGCAGGTCAGATTTCTGTTCATTTTGTTTATGCTTTTGTTAGGTCTGTTTTAGTAGTTTTGTCAAATTTTATGCATGTTCGTCCGAATATGTCATTTAACCAGAAAACAAACATGTAATGCACATTCATCAAGTTAATGCACATGTATGAGTTTGCCTATAACATTGGATCTAAATTCCACTATAGTTTGGTTACTTTTTGTGGTGAGAGTGGTTTTGGCAACAATGATTTAGGATTGCTTTGCGGAAAGGCCATAGACAAAAGAGTACACCATGGCTTTTCAAGGAGATGCATGATGGGCAAAATCGATTGGTGAGAGGTTGTCCTCTATGCTCATCTTAGGCTAGGAGCCATAACGAGTTAGCGGTTCCATCTCAAAGGGTGCATAAGTAACTAGGGTAACTTAAAACCATCTCGTAATGAAACGAGGGTTTATGCAATGAATGGACATGTGAATATGATGCATGAATAATGACACAAAAAAATAAAAAATCAGATTTTTTTTGCTACTTTCAAGTCTTACTCTCTTTTGCAATTTTTAAGATGTAAAATTACAGAAAAGTCCCCAGCGGAGTCGTCATTGTGAGCGCACGAACCCGTCTTCTTTTTTAAAGGGTACACTCGAGAACCACCACTTAGGGGAGGGATACGACGAGGGTAGGGGCCTCCCGACCGTTCCTTTAGAATTTCGGTTCCCATAATCATTGTGTGGCTGAATCTTGATTGCAGGACGAGTATGTCCAAATGGCAGAATGTGCCAGCGCGAGGGAAACAAAAGCGGAACAATCTGGGCTGCGCCACCAGGGGTAAGGCAGGCCAGATGGGCTTCGCCACCAAGGGTGAGGCATGCCAGGTGGAAGGTAGAGGCAGGCGGTGCCTTTGCTGCCTTCTGTTCTGCGCATTGATAAGGAGTTGCCACCGTGAGTTTGGGGTGTCTCGAAAACCATTGCCTTTCGGATCTAGCCTTCAACCCAAGAGGGTTCATGAGATGTAGATTTGTGATGTGGGCGTGCTACCTCGAACTGAGCATCTCATGGATGACTCATTAGGTAAAGCGTACCACAGATTCGGATTCGAGAGTAAAATTATCCAGATAGGGCATCGATAAACTGTACCGCGCCTGCTGGTTGCATTGTGCCTCTACTAGTAGCTTTTTATTTTTGTTTAATGTGAATCAAGCATGCGAATATGACATGTAGTGGTTGTACAAGCACTCTAATATTTAGATCTAGTATATTTTAGCACATATTAACTAAGTGATCACTTTTTAACATGCAATATTATCATATCTAATAAATACGGAAAGACAATAACTTTAAAACATGTGAATTTGTGAAAAGGGGCCTTTAGGAGACATACAATAATGGTTTCCGCCTAGACGCACGTGGTTTCCTTACAGAAAGCGATTTAAAACGATCTTTCGTTATGATGAGTAGTTTGTACTGACTTAATTTAAGTTATGATGCTTAGGGATTCAAGAGGACAACTAGTTATGCATGAGAGTGCTTGTGCTGTCTTACAATGCCTTATTATGCCTTAGAATTAGTTTTGCGAATATGAAAATATGTTACTTAGAGAGATGTTAGAGAGATAGAGTGGTCTCATAGAATGAATATCATGAACCTTCGGACCCGAATTTCGGATTTAAGGGGGGTATTTATAGGCTGAGAGACGCGCAGAAGAGTCAAAAGTGGAACAGAACTGCATTACTAGAGGCGTGCAGGGCTCCCTCACTGTCAGTGGCGCAACCTATTAGGACTCTGCCTCATTAGGACTCTGCCTCACTAACAGTGGCGCAGCCTATCAAGACTCGCTTGTCCAGTTTTCTGCTTTATCTCAAGACGCGTTTTTGAAGTGTTTCGGTATTATTCTGTTGTGAAATGTAGTATTTCGGTTGAACTACTAGTTATAATGTAACTGCAGTGTTTAGAGATTGACTAGGACTTGGACCTGTTAGTCAGCTGAAAGTCTAGTAGTACTAGAGAGCTAAGGAACCAGAAATACGTTATAGAAGGAATCATTATTGGCAATTTGGTAATTTTAGCAAAAATCGGATTTATGAACTTAATAAAGTAGAAACGGACCAGACACAAACTAGGCCAAACCCAAGGCTGCCTCATGGGCCATGGTGCAAGCTAAAGTCCAAAGCTGCGCCATGACCATGAGGCAGGCCAGACCCATCTTTTTTGCCTGTTTTGGCCTGTTATGGTGCAGGCTTAGTCCAATACTTCGATTTTGACTATTTTCAGATTTTATGCCTTGGAATGCGACATAACCTGAATAATTGGTGCTTTGGGCCTATGGATTGCAGACTCAGTCCAATATAAGCTTAATATATTATTTCTAATATATTTGTGGCCTATTTAATCAAATGCGGCTACAAATGGAGACTCCTCACTAAATAAAATGAGGGGCACTTTCTTTTTTTTATTTGGTAGAAAGACGGTGACTCAACCACTAATTAGTCATTATAGTAATAATTGTTTCCCACACTATACTCGGCGAAACAAAACATAAATTTTTATCTACCTAGCCTGAAAGACATGAAGGTAAAGTACTCCAATTCTACTGTTTCAAGATCTTTGTCCATTCTTTATCGAATCCTTGGCAATTGAGTCTGCTAGAGTGTTGTCATCTTATCCTATGTGTTCCAATTTGCTGCTAGTCTAGTTTGGTTGAACAATCCCTACAATCCATAAATATGTCCATCTATGTTGTTCTTGATAGTGTCCACTGCTCCTCTGCAATCTAATAACATAACAACCTCTATGACACTATGGTTTTCCAGCCACCGTAGTTCCTTTCTAATCGCCCATGCTTGAGACTCCAAGCTCAATTTTCATATGAGTTTCCTACCTACTGTCGTGATCCATCTCCCTCCTCAAGACATGTCACAGACCACAACGCTAATACCTTCCATTTAGTGTTTCTCACAAAACATGCATCCATAAAACTAGAGAATTAGGTTGACACCTTATTGGATGATTTTGTTATAGGTTGACACCTTAATGTGTCACATTGTCTCTAACGCCTAATGATGAAGTCTAGATGGATAATGAGCCAAGGCAAGCTTGGTCTCTAGGAAAAGCAATTGAATGACGATCTAAGTTAGTTAATTTAATCCATATTTCTAATACTTGTAGTCGTTTGAGGAAGGTATGTTATGTTCAATTAGCTACTTAGGCGGTTCCACTCAACAAAAAACCTTTTTTTAGGTATTATTTCTACATTCAACTTTGTCAAGAAGAAAAATCACAAGAAGGGAAATAAGTGAAGGCTTATTAAGGAGGAATGGAAATTTCCATAATCATTATACAAACTCCCATCATTGAAATCTAAAAACAAAGATGTGGAATTAACTCTATTAATAGTAAAGGAGCAACCCAAAATTTATTGACAATAACATCAAAAGAATTAAGGAAAACTGGTACAACATACGTACAAAAAATAGTAACAACAAAATTCAAGCATACGGAAATATCAACTCTTATAGAGTGGTAGAATTCTTTAATGATTGACAGCGCGACAATTCTTTCTAACTTCGCCCTGATTTCCGGTGAGTATACCAATTGTATTCATCTTGGTCATGGACTTGGCAAAATCTTTATCAAAAGTCGACCCTTGGGTCTTCACCTGATTCTCAAGATAAGATTTAGTCACAGGGTCATTTAAAAGAGCAGCATCAGATGCGAATAGGCCCCTATGTTGGGTTACCATAGTGTAGTATTTCTCGTCGAAGACCTTAGGGGTAATCCGATCCATAAACACGAAGGAAGTCAAGTCATTAGCAACTTGTTTACACTTGGTCTTTAACCATGCTGCATAGTTAGGGTTTAGAGCAGGGTCAGTATCACCCTTTCCGGTGAAATTGTACAACCGACTTTGGATGATGAAGCAGTGGCCTACGCCAATAGTGTGTGCACCTGTTACATGAGAAACAAAATTCTTTTTAAGATTGTTATTAATGTATCGATAGATACGTCCTGACGGATTCAAGAGATATCAAAGGAAAAATAATGTAGAGGGTTTCGATGCCATCATATTGGGGTATAGCAGGAGTGTTACACTAAAAGAATCTAATGCTGCATAATAACAGTGATCATCAGTTCGATATTGATGCTTAGACTAATCCATGAGAAATAATAATTAAAGTTAACATTTTTAACTTGAACGGGTAAGAAATATACTCTAACATGACCATAATTGATTTTTTTTTTGGTCTGAAAGGAGCGCACTAAGTCGCTGGTAAGAATCGAACCCCCAACCTCATGATTGGGATAAGATAGCTCTAACCGCTTGAGCTAGTTCTCTTCTTACCATAATTGATGGATATAGATATTTCGCTTCCCATCTTTTGGGGCTAAAGAGTGACTAATGTAGATAACAATTGCATATTTCCTTATAAGACCACCAAGTCCTTTAGAAATCAAATTCACATGTCAGTGATGCATATGTAACTTGTAAGAGTAAGAAAATACACTCTAGCATGACCAAAATTGATGGACAAAGACATTTATCACACAGTTTTGGGTATTGAGTGACTAACATAAATATATAAATGATTACTGGATTAGATCACAAAGACACAAAGCCTTTTAGACTTGAATTCACATGACCATGATACATATGAAGTAGTTAACGTATATGAGCAAGAAATATCCCCTGACATGTCCAGATATTGATGGACACAGACTTGTGTTACCCCCTCTCTTTTGGATAATAAGTTATTATTAATATAAATACGTAAATGATTACCTGATAAAACCACCAAGTCCTGTGGAGTTAGATTCACAGCAGCAAAGTTTTGTTTAAGGGTTGTAATGTTAGAGAATGGTGATGGTATATTAGCCAAAGCTTCAGAAGCAAGTGAAACCTTTCCATCCTTACGACCTAGAGGCACCTCCCACCATGGTCCGTCAATCTGAAATAACATTCGTCAGTTGAAATATATAAATTCGTATAAACTTGTGTTAAATCATGTGATCATAATGTTTGATTTGGTCAAACAATCGAGTTCTAAAAAGTATGGTGCAAGGGTTTATAAATTTTATATTTTTAAACTATTATTATCAATATACTGAATTTTATAAAGATAAAAAAAAAATCACTTGTAGTTTTATCTCAAAACTATATTAGATTTTACCCAAATCTCAGTAAAGACCGTCGGGCAATCTTATAGGAGACACCAATAAATACTGTGATAGATATAGCTATATCTTCTACATTTTTGTGTACTGTGAATTGCAAGAACGATTAACGAAGGCTTCTAGTGAGCTAGAATGCTCTTATATGCATACCGTCACGATTGCGTCTCGAGCAGCTAGAGATACAATGTCAGCGCATGAAACTACGCCAGGGCACTCCTTTTCTAACTCACCCTTGATTGCATCAATAACCTCAAACCCTCTTATCGTTGAGTTAGGAACAGTATCCTTTTCTGTTTGGTTGTTGGATGGAGTGGGATCCAATAAGATAGAAGCATCACAACCCTGCAAAATCAAATGGATAAAACTCACATTATATGGCGTAGTAAACATCCAAAATGTACTGTCAAAAAAAAAAAAAAAAAACATCCAGAATGATAATGAGGGTTCTAACTTCGGCCATATATATTAGTATGAAGTATATATGCGCCTACACTTCAAAAACTCAACAATATATTTGTATGACAACATGTTGGTTGTTACTAGCCCATGCACCAATGATCCGATGCGATGAATGTGATTATGAATTAAGTCACCTAGTGAAAGGAGGGCTAGTAATAGTATATGACAAATTGTGACTATCAAACACAATACCAATAAGAATATTTATCTACATATCATTTGTTTGGACTGGGAGTGTGCACAGTTGCAAGCCTTTATTACTTACTAAACTCGGAGAAGAATTCTAAATTGTTCTACGGCCACATGGTTCCAAACTTCCACTGCACATCGATTGTTCCAATTACACCTCCGAAATTAAAGAGTCATCAGTTCTAGCTATCAAACACTATCCCATTAGGCCACTTTCATATCCACCAACATGAAGTGGTTGTTTGCTTTTATGGCATCACAATATATTATACTAGTATCAAAAATAACAGTATTACATGGAGAGGTCAATATAATTTTACAGTACGTTAATTTAACCTATCACTAGCTTATGGTACTAGCTTCTTTCAAAAAAAAAAAAAGCTTATAGTACTAGCTAGCTAGTTTTAAAATCTTCGACTTTTTTTATTTTTACATGTTATCATGATCAATATCTAGCAAAGAAATAGAGGCGAACTCAAACATAATCAAAAATTAGCAACAAATGTAACGTATAGTACTAAGCTTATAGCTAGGAAGGATCATATACACATACCCTGACGATGCAATCGTGGAATAACATTCGTAGCAAGCCAGGAGCTAGGTTGGGAACATGCTTAACGTACTGCTCCGTTACTCTCTGAACAATTTTCTCGGCATCCGGACAGGAATACTTGTAATAGCCAAGGTCCAATCCTTCTGCATTTGCCATAAAAACAAACATGGCAAAAATGGTGAACAGCGAGAGGAACTTCTGAACTGTCATTTTAGAAGATCTTTGAATCCTTCTGACAGAGACACGAAATGAATGTCTGTTTGTTGTTTTTGAGTAGTGTGTGATCTGAAGCATGCAGAGACTAGGATTTTATACTAGAGCTTGAGATGCCCCTCATAATCAGTTCGGTAAAATGTCAAACATGCATTTCAAAAAACAATATGACGGGGAAAATAAAAAATTGCATAGTAGTGGAGTTAAAATGCCAAATATATTATCAACTCAGACGATGCACGTTAAATCATATGGGATGGTGATAATGCCAACGAACATAGCCAAATCGATGATTGATCATCCAACCTACCAGTTAAGTCAAACAAAACACTAGCTCCAAAAAATAGTCTAATTTACACAATGCTAAGAAACAAATACGATTATTGATTAATGTACATATATATATATACACATGTAGTTTGTTAATATAGAACAAGAAACCACTGGACGTACGTGACGTCCTTGGAAGTCCATCGCAATGAGACTTAGCCATCCCAAATAATTAAGGGCGACTCTAGCGCAGCTAATTAAGCTTGTCAATAATGTTCAAGAATAACATGCATGCTTCAGTTTATGACATTTTCCATCATGCAAGTGCTGTGTCTGAGTCCGAATGTCAAATAACCCATTTGAGGGCTCGTAAGAAAAAGCAAATTAGTACCGTTTTTTTTTTTTTAAGCAACTTAGTACCGTTTTTGTTTATCTCCAAATGAGCAAATTAGTTCCCTCGGTCTGAATTTTGACGCCAATCTATTTAAAAAAGTGAGCATCCGTAAATAGAGTTAAGGTTTTCAAAATTTTCGGATAGAGTTTTATAAAAATGGTGAAAATAATAAACTTATCCCTTACTTTGTATCATTTAACGTCTGAATTTTTCAGTTAAACAAAAAACTAACAATTAGGTCAATTCTTCGAATGCAAGAAAAATGTTATGTATTCCCCGTGGTTTTGTTTATTCTTCCTACATGTCTTCTAGACAATAGTCATAAGTAAAGCTTTATTTTAGCCTACAGACCAACATATATAAGATCAAATATAGTCATGCGGAATCTTATTTGATTTGTTTTAATGAGTGGATTAAGAATATCAATTTTTTTTATAATTTTTACTAACATATAACTAAATGTATATAGCTTATAAAATATACATTGACATACATAAAAAAGCAAGTAGGAAGAATAAAAAAAACCAAAGGAAATAATATTTAGTTGTAAGTTTAATATAACAAACCTACAAACAACCATAGTTATACAAACAAATTTCATCAAAAAATTTTAAGACTCCAAATTAAAATCGAACAGCTGATAGTGATGTTAATTCAAGAAAATAATTTTTTCATTAGTTGATCGATTTAGTTACTAAACATTGAAACGCTTTTACTTAACTAATTATACAGAAATTGGATTATAGCTTATAATCTTATCATAAGTTATGGTCTTTTATTTTTTTAAATTAGAAGTGACATATAAATATAAGTGGGTCACTATTCCAAAAGATATTACTTTTACTATTAAGAGAAATGACAAATCCTTAGTAAAATCTACGTCATCTTGAATTTGTACTCTCCTCACATAAACAATGAGCTCCTAGCCCTGAGGACATTTCTATATGAGAGTGGACCTCGTAAGTTCTTGTGTTTTGTGTTTGTTTACTCATAGTCAATTCATCATTGAGCTTCCACTTCCTCCCAACAATTGGTATCAGAGCGGGATTATAATCTATGAAACCGCTGACACCGGGGCCAAAGGTTTTGAATTGGTTTATGGGCATGATGAATAATCATACTATGGAAACAAAGATCGACAAGTTTACGGGAAGAAATAGGTTTGGGTTATAGTAGATTAAGATGAGGGTTTCGCTTAAGAAGCAAGGCATATATGGAAATCTTTGAGACAATGACAGCTTTGGCGGGAAACAAGGTGGAAGGTAAAGAAGATCAACATGACTTATCGAGGCCGAAATGGAGGCCATAGAAGGAGAAAGACTACTCCACCTTTATTTTGTGTTTGGGAGATGTAGTATTATTTGAGGTAGTTGATGAGACAACTAACCTTTATTTATGACAAAGTCTTTAACTAACAAGTTGTTATTAAAAAAAAGTTTATTTTCCCGTACGGATGCATCAAAGTACGTCTCTTAGAGAGCATATCTAAGATTGAATTCTAAATTGCTAGATTTACGTAATATAGATCTGAAAATTGAGTATGAGGATGTTGTGTTTATTTTGTTGGTTTTGCTTCCTGATTCACATAAAAGCTTTGTTGAATCATTGACTGTAGGGAAGGATATCATGGCAATATAAGAAGTAAAACCAGCGCTTCATACTAGACAACTGGGCCTAAAGGCAAATATGAAAGTGATTGCGATTCCGCTACAAGTCTAGTTGGGGATGTTGTAGTTGGAGGAAAGGGTCACTCAGCGAAGACTAGGAAGTATAAGCCTAATGGTCCTAGTACAAAGGATTATTGCCATCATTGTGGTGAATCGGGTCATTGTAAGAATGAGTGTCCTATGAGAGGGGATGTAGTTTCTTCTTGTGTCAAAGCACAACTACCTGATGATTACGACTCATAGGAAGTTATAGCACTAGTCGTACATGAACAGTAGCACCTAGAGGGTAGGTGGGTTCTTTATAATGGGACTACATAGCATATGTATCCTAATAGAAATATGATTTCGACTTACAACTTGCACATGAGTATGGTTACGATGGGTAATAATACCATGTGTGAGGTGCTTGGATTTGGTTATGTCAGGTTCATGATCCGTGATTGGGCGATTAGACTCAATGAGGGCGTAAAGCACGTTCCACAGTTGAATAGAGACCTATTGTCAATTAGAGTATTTGACAATAAGGGATGTCGTTTTCAAGGGAAAGTTGGAGTTTTGCGGGTGTGGAAGGGTTCCACATTTTTTCTCAAGAGTGTAAGGTCAAGTGTGGGTACTTTTCATGAGTTACAAGACACGTCACTCACATTTTTTACTATGGATATGGCGTCATTGTTCGGGCATCATAGACTTAGGGTTCTTTTGCCACATAGCCATATGGTTTTCAAGGAGGTGAGTCATCTAGATCGTCAAGTCAGGGATGTGCGAGTTGAAGAGATCGTCTTGTGTTGAGGATGTTGGGATCAACTTTAAGGTGGAGTCAAACCAAATTTCTTATCTTGGGTTATTAAGAAAAGAAACAAAGAGTCTTTCAATATCGCTGAAGTACTTTTAGTTTCGATATGCGTTCGATCCTATTGTACTTGATGATAACTTCCTGGTCTTAAACAATGAACCTAAGCAATAGTTGTTGGGTTAAGAAATGATTTGACTGGGAGTCATCATGAGTAAGATATGAGAGACCTTTATGCGGTGTTTCTGGCGTCCCGATGAGGATGCATGCGAGGACACCCTAACAATGTGGTCATGTACTTAGGCATAAGTACATGGGTTCTTAGATATAAGCATGAGGGCACTTCATCAGGAGTGTGAAGGTTTTAACGCAAATGGTTTCCTTGGCAAGGGCATGAACTCTAGCATGGGTCAAGAAACTAGTTGTTTTTCTTGTCTTGAGTAAAGTGGAGCATTTAAGCTTCTAGGCGGAGCTATTCGAGTCCAACAATTTATGAGCGTTGTAGAGTCTTTGGTAGTTCTATGGTGTGTCAGTGTCGTATGTGTCGCCAATTATAAATTCACCTATTTTCTAACACATTTAAAATGTAGAAGGCAAGTAGGGTTCATGTCGTCAGGGAATAAAGTATAAAGTAAATTACTAGCGTAGGACGACAACACCTAGACGATTCTAAGTGTCTGGTAACTAATGAAGGGGGGAGGAATATCAATATGAACGATTACCACTAAACTAAAATAATAAACAAATATGGTTTAAATGCAATGGGAACAAGTCTTTGGTCGGATTAATCTTCACTTCCTTTTTAACAATTGATCATTGAAACATAGAACTCTACTTTAACTCTTGATTACCTACTGTGGAGAATAATCTCTGACTCTTTAGCTTAATAAGTAGTTAAAAGACACAATCGGCGTGACCATGAAACCCTTACTAATGATTAACCTAGCCGATATGTGTCTGTGTTTAAGTCAATAGTAGCAATGAAAACATAGGAAACAATAGGATTGTCTGTATTATACAAGTGATAAACACCTGAACAACTTGCTCAATCTTCCTAAGGAATAACAATAATTATCCGCATCCAAAGTTAGAACTTCGTTTGCTACTAAGTGACTAAGACAAAAAAGATATAATTCTAAATCTTAATCTAAAAAATGATTCGATAAAAACTTACACCAGTACTACTTCTAGCAAGTTATGCAACAACAATGAATATATAAGCAAGGAAATCAAAAAATAACCAAGAGATCAACATTTAGAGTAATATGAATCTCACAATATATAATTTCATCGAGTTATGCAACAATCATGAATATATATATGCTACAATCATCGAGTTCATCATCAAGTAATAGTAGAGAATGAATATGGAGTTTAAGAGTTACAATACTGGGATGTAGGGGGAATTATAGGGCAAGATGTCTTATGTGTGTAAAATTCAAATATGGTCATGCCTTTCATTGCCTCTTCCTTATATATGTCCTACCCAAAACAAAAGATATTTTGGACATTACTTCACCATAAGGAAATCAAAAAGACAGGAAGCGGTTAGCTGTTGCGGGTGCGACCATAACACTATTGGGAAAAGTTCGGAAAATGAGAAGGCCACAGACCTGTCGTCACGGGTGTGACTATATGGTCACAGGTGCGACCGAAGGGTTGCATTAAGCCAAGAAAACAAGCTCCCAGTCACACCTAAAGAGCTCATTTTCGCACCCGTGACATGGGGGATATTATTGTTGCTTCCTTTCTTTGCGCGACTCACTTCAAATGGGCATATCTCCCTCGTTGGATCTCGCAACGAAGCTTGTATACGCCGTTGGAAAGCTAAAATCTTTAACTTCAGTCTCCAATTAAAATAATTCAAAATCATTTATAATAGGATATATAATTAATTGAATTTGAGAACTCGCTTAGCTCTTTACTAGCATTACTTTCTTGTTTTTCCTAAATCCGCAAAAATGATCACCAAACCCGTAATTCTCCTCCAAACTCTGCTAATCACTAAAATAACACCTAACTACTCCGATACTAACAACTAGCAACTTGCCAAAAGAGCCTCAAATGTGTCTAAGGGCAAGGCATAACTCGGACACATCATTCTACGTGTGTTTTTGTTTTGCTTAAGATGAAGACACGTAAGTGCTATGGTGTGCAAGTGGTAAACTAGAGTGTTTTGGGGGTTGACTATTGTTTGTTTACTTAGAGGTCAATTGTGATATACACGACTATTGAAGTTAAGGTGTAGATTATTGTGATATGGTGACTTAAAATCGCAATTAAGAATCACGCGGACATACGAGGATGTTGATTCGGCATAAGAAGTGTGAGTCAAAATCGCGACAGGGCAGTCGCGAGTCTCGAATATGAAGACATGGGATAAGTATCTTGTCTTATTTAGCTCATGAGTAGCGAGCTAGGGGGCGCGAGTCGTGAGTGCTTTGCGAGTTGTATGGATCCGCATGTTTTCATACGGCTTATTTCTCTCATAATATGTTGTACCGAGTTTTCTCATTGTATTAGGTCTTTTAACTTTAGGCTTTAATCAGTAAACACACAAGTTCCTTAGAATACAACTAAGGAGAGACAAAATAAAATAGAGTTTTTTTGAGAGAATTAGGTTTTTAAAATTGGCCTATAGAGAATTAATTTTTTGTCATTTTCAATTTGTACTCTCGCCACATAAATAAAGAGTGATCTAGGCTATGAGGCGTAACTATCAAGTTGATAGTGAACATCGTAATTTTTTTTTTTTTTTTGTTCTTTGTTTATTTATTCATAGTGAATTTATCATTGTGTTTCCGCTTCGGCTTTCACATATTTTCTTAATTTAAGTTGTCATATCCATTACTTTAAAAATGTTGCTCCAATGAAAAAAAATAAATAAAAAGGGATGTATTATGTTCATAGTACTTAGTGATCATATAACCCATTGTGTGGGGTAATTTGTCTTATTTGATATAATAATTTGTGAACTTGGAAGAAAACAACGTCAGTTTTGAGCGTCCTTTTCATCCTAAAACCACCTATGAATATGTGGTGAAGTGAGAATTTTATTAACAAAAGTACTTAGCTTACTTTTTTTTCCCAAATCTCACACAATATGTGAGAATGATGAAATTTTATATACCAAAGTACTTAGCTTTCCTATGGTTCACAATGTTACTTTCTATGCATCAATGTTTCAACATTTGATTGTAGAATTTTATCTTTCGAATGGAATTAATTGTCTATTTAATCATTTTTTATCACATTTAAAAGATTTATGGATTAATTCTTTTCTTTTGATTGTCGAACACAATTTAATGTTCAAGTCAATTGTGTTATGTTATTTTTATCTCAGTAAAAAGAGGTTTGAAACTTAGAATTCACTATATTATTATATCTAGAGTTCCTTAAGCCTTAAATGGTGGTTACATGGGAATTTTTGGAACCTCGCAAGGACATTTTGAATTTCCTGGAACTAACCTAACTTTTTGGAACTCTTGGTAACTTTAGAAAACTCTTCAATATTTTCTAAACAAATCTATTGAAATTTTAGTAAATTTTTGAAAATTTTTGGAGATTATCGAAACGTTTTCAAAGTTCTTAAGTAGAAAAAAGAGAGCATGCTTACTAATCGGTTCTTAATTAAATAATAAATTATCGTGGTCGATTTTTCGATTTTCATCATTTGAGTTTAGTCTAGATTCAAGTCAGATATGACCAATGAGTTTTAATATTGTTGTGTTCCATGTGCTCTGACTCGAGACTTTTGATTAAATTGGTTGAGTTTTATGCCAACTCAGCCAAGTAAATATGGGTACAATTATGGTCCATTAATCAACACCTATTTTTACAATCTTTAACTAGTTTTTGGCCCCGTGAAATTTACGAGGTTGATTCATTGTAACTTCAAAAAAAATATTTTTTTATTTTTAAATTATATTTGTTTCCCAATTTTATTTTTATATTTTTGGTTTCCTATTTTTTAAGGATAATATATATAGCCTGCCTGAGAATGCTCTCGCTTCTCTCTTCTTTCTCTCACTAAATTACAAAGTATAGAGGTTTCTTTCGTACTTACCATTATGGCTAGGAAAAATGGGTCTAGTAGGAGGAAGAAGGTGGTGTCACCAAATTCTCAAGATGTTTCACATGGTAGGAAATGGAAGGGTCTACTATTGCTGGTCAGACAACTAATCAAGTTAAGAGGAGGCTTAACTGAACTCCTCTGAGGCAACTGGTACCTGAGTATGTCAAGAATAGAAACAGTGAAACTGGACTCCCTTTGAAGCTCATTTCTACATTGATATAAGGTAAACCTAGAGTTCAGTTGGACAGAGGCTAGAGCAGGATAAGTGGCAATTATCACTCATAATCTATATTGTGGGTGAAAATCCCTTTATCGCTCAACTTAGGAGGGCCATTACTGAACAGTGGTATTGTGCTGCTGAACCTAAAATTTATGCTTATGTGTTGAATACTTTGTGATAGTGTTTAAAACTTTACATGATAGGGATAAGGTTTTATCCTCCAGACCTTATTTATGTATAAGCAAACCTGTCATGGTTAAGAAGTGGATTGCAAGTTTTGATTTTGCCAAAGACAACATATCTATTATGCCTCTATGGCTACCCTTGCAAAATCTTCCCGTTAATTTTTGGTATGGCCATGCATTGAGGAGAGTATCTAGTGTCTTTGGACTACCTCTTTATGCAGATTAGAGAACAAAAGAACAATTAAGACTTAGATATGCCAGGGTTCTTGTTGAGATGAATGTATCAAAAGACCTTCCTAAATCTATTGAGATTGAAGACCCATATGGTAAAGTGTATTGTCAGCAAGTTGTTTATGAGTGGAAATCAATTTTCTGCAATAAACGCTTACAATATGGTCATGACTGTTTGCAAGAAGAGTGGTTCCAATGAGAAAGCATGTAAGGAATATGGTTATTAAGAGGATGCTCAGTCAAAAGACTCTAGATATATACAGGACATCAAGGTATTAAGAAGCATATTAGTGGGGGTAAGGATAAATAGGGTGAGATGCAAGCTTGGATTCCGAGAGCTATGGGTGACCCAACTGCTACACCATAGGATACTGATGTCGATATGCCCCCTATTGCTACCCCTGTTAAGGAGAAGCCAAAGAGCATAGGGCATGTTGTTACTCACGGGCTTAACCTCCAAAACTCCTTCTCTACTTTACCATCTCCCGTGGATGCTTCTAGCTAGATTGGAGTTTAGTTCTATTAATGGTTGTGTTCCGCCTGCAAGAACGAATGAAATCAATCCTAAAATTGATAAATAATATTTGTAGGGATTGTTAGAGGCATATTTAAGCCTTATAAACAAAAGGAAATTAAAAATAGATATTTACACAATAAAAGTTGTATGGCGGCTTTGGCTGAAACTAAACTTAACCTACGTAGTATTAGTAGGTTACATAAGAACATGATACATGTAGGGTTAGATAATGTTAATAATCCTGATTTGGTGGATAGAGGAAATATCTGGTTGATCTGGAATCATAGGGAATGTGAGTTCGATGTAAAATCTAATTGAACAGATTATTCATTGTCATATTAGTACGATTTTTTGTTTTAGTAGTGAAGCTTCCTTTGAGTAAGATAAAGAGGAAAAACCCTTGGGTGAGCATTGGAGATTTCACTAGCCTGCTTTCAGATTTTGAAAGACTAAATGACAACCTCGTTACTAGCCAACAAATAGATGATTTTCAGAGTATGCTAGATGATATTGGCTTATATGAAATCAAGAGAGTGGGTAACCACTTTAATTTCTGTACTAAGCAAGAGGGGGACAATATAAAATATTGTAAATTGGACTGGGCACTTGGAAATGTGGATTGGTGTAATAGTTATCCTTATATTGTGGTAGATATTTTCGAACCTGGTATATTTGATCAAAATCCTTTATTGATCTTTGTTCCAGATATGAGAAAGTAGGGTAAGAGGCCTTTTAGTTATATTCCAAAACTTTTTAGCCTCTTATTCTGATTTCCTAGATACGGTTTAGAATAACGAGAATAGAGGTCACAAAGGCCATCTCAATTGCTAGTTTTGTGTCAGATGCTAAGGAAACTCACACTTGTGCTGAAAGACTTAAATGTCAGAGTTAATGATGCTACAGTGTGTTTACTTCACGGTTAATCCTTGCAAGATACTGATAGATTCAATCAGGATATTATCTCCAAGGAGAAGGAAAATCTGTTGGAGTTTCACAAGTGGACTGGGTTTGTGGAGAGCTTAGCTAAACATAGGTCAAGGGTACAATGGGTTAAAAAAGGTGATGGCAACATTAAATATTTTCATGCAATTATCAAGCAAAGGAATAGTTTTAAGGCTATTCATCATATGATGTCTCTGAGTGGTCAAATGTTAAATATAAGGTTGGATATTGAAAATGAACTATTATTGTTCTATAAAGGGTTATTGGAGTCTAAGTGCCCTAATATGAAAATGAATGATCAGAATATCATTGATTATGGCCCTAGACTGGATAAAGGGATATTGGAACTTATCAAAGAGGTAACAAGAGTTTAGATCTAGAATGCCTTGAATAGGCAATGACAAAGCCCCCAAGCTTGATGGTTTTAATGTTGTCTTCTTTGAGAAAGCATGACCTATCATAGGAGATAATGTCTCAGACGATGTGATTGAGTTTTTCATGAAGGGTGTTCTACCTAAGGAGATTAATAGTACTCCAGATAAAACTATTCCAGCCCTATATCCATTAAGGAATACATACTTATCTCTTGTTGTAGTTTCTCTATAAGATGATTGGGAATATTGTTACTAAAAAGGTCTCTCTTGTTGTTCAGACTATGGTGGATGTGGTTTAGTTTGCCTTTATTTTCTAAAAGATTTATTTTAGAGAACACTCTCATGTCTCATGAGATTGATAAAGGGTATACTGAGAAGAACATCTCACCTAAATGTATTTTTAAAGTGGAGTTGCAAAAGACATATGATTTAGTGGAATGGGAGTTTTTAAGTCAAATGTTGTTTGCTTTGATTTTTCCTACAATGTTCATTTCCTGAATCATGGAATTTGTTTCATCAGTATCATATTGCATTCTTTTGAATGGTTGTATGACTCCCTCATTTAAAGCAAACAAGGGTTTGAGGCATGGAGACCCAACGACTCCTTTGCTTTTTGCATTATTATGGAGTACTTGAACAGGTTAATGAAGCATATTTATGTGGATTCAAGTTTTAGGTTTTATCCTAAATGCAAGAAATAAGGCATTACTCATTTGAGCTTTGCATATGACCGTTTGTTCTTTTGCAAGGATAATGTCTCTTCAGCTATTCATGAAGCAATCAAGACCTTTGCTTAGGTATCTAGTTTTAAGGTTATATGGACAAGATTTCTTTGTATTGTGTAGGGGTTTGTAATGGGGTTAAAGCTCTTCTGAACAGAATTCAGGCATCAAGTCACCTAACTCTTCAGTTCAGATATCTCGGTGTGTCTTTATCTTCCAAGAAACTTAATGTTCAACAGTGTAAACCATTTATTGATAAGATTACCTCCATAATCAGATGTTGGACAAAAGATTGCTTAATTATGCTAGAATAAAATAACTTGTGTAATTTTTTCTATTTGGTATTCAAGCTTATTGGTCTCAAGTGTTTAGCCTCTCTAAGAAGGTAATCAAAGAGATAGAGGCAAGACTTCAATCTTATCTCTAGAGTGGATAGGCTTCTAATACTAAAAGGTTTTCGATCAGCTAGGACAAATGCTTCAAGCCTAGAGCTTGTGGTGGATTGAATTTGATTAATACTTTGTCTTGAAATTTTGTTGCTACTTCTTAATTGTTGTGGGCACTTGCTAGTAAAAAAGAAGTTCTTTGGATTCAAAAAAGGATATACTTCTTATATGAAGAATGATCATTCTATTTGGACCATGAAAACTTCAATTGCTGTCTCCTGGAGCCTCAAGAACATAATTGAAGTGCGAGATAAACTTCAGATGTTACAGCAGGATTGGTGTCTTCATTTGAAGAATAGTGAGTTTTCAGTTTCCAATAGTTATAAGTTACTTTTTGGAACTACTCCTATTGTCCCATGGAAATGTATTCTTTCATCTAACTATGCTGCACCTAAAACGTTGTTCTTTTTGTGAATTTTTCTATGGAATAGAGCTGCAACGAACACTACTACATTCAAGGGCATTGGCAACGCGTTTTTTCGTTGCAATAGGGCTCATAATGCGTTGCCTTAGGCCTAATGCAACGAATTGGTCTGTTGCCGTTGACTTCGCTGCATTAGGTCTAATGCAACGAAATTTATGACCTATTGTAACGGCAGCATGACTACTGTATTATAGCGTTGCATTAGGTTGACATTCGTTGTCTTAGACCATCAAAGGCGTTGCATTTCAAGTGCAACCTAGATTTCCCTCTAAAGCAACGACGAGAGCATATGCAATGCTACTTTCACTATAATGTAACGATCAGTAATGGAAATTTAAAAAAAAAATTAAATTATAATAATAATGATAAGAAAATCTATTATCATTATTATTATTATTATTACTACTATTACTATTACTAAAACCAAGAGATATTCAAATACAAATGACAAATGAAAAGTAACAAACTTCATTAGATAGAATTATACCATCATGATACATGAGAGTACAAATACACTTAGGCACCTCGGCCAATTTACAAAATTCAAAAGGATAGCAGCCAACATCAATCTCATGATATTAGAGCTTTGAACATATACACTAAGTCAATTCACAAGAGTACATATACACTTAGGCACCTCGGGCAATTTTCTGTTTTCATCATTCCTTCATTCAATCCTTGCATCAATCTCATGATATTAGCGCTTTGAACATGAAGTGTCTCAGGTAGAAAATGGGAGGAATTGCAGGTTGCAAATTTTTCTCCTCTCTGATCAATATTCAATAGCATAGCAGCCAACATTATGTTGAACTGTCTAGAAGACAAACACAAACTGTTAACAAAGTACTCATAATGAAACTAACTAACAAAACCATACAACTCAAGTTGGCAAAAAAAAAAAAAAACTGACTTTGGAACGATGGAACTTGACAGGTCGATTAAGGATGCTAGAAACTATGAGAGAAAAAGAAGCTAATAAGAGACAGACCTACTGTATAAAACTTGACGCCGATGCTTTTTCATGGTACTGTTGACCTTGGCCTCTCTATTTGTCTAATAACCTCCAGAAGAAAATGAGGAGAAACATCAGTAAAACTTAGATATTTGGACAAGCACTTTTGGCTTTTGTAAAACCTCAAGCAGAGCTCTCCAAGCAATTTGGCTATTTACTCACTGTAACTCAGAAGCAAACTAACCTTTTCGCTTTTAACATCAGAACTAGGAGCAAGTGTTGGTTCCGGGATAAAGTTGGCATAAATGCAAAGGAAAGAACACCTGAAAAGAACTACAAACAGTTGAACACATGACTAAATGCTCAAACAGGGAATGAGAATATCAAGTCCACAAAAACTCTCTACTCCCAAATAGATTCAAATTCACTTCAAGTATATAACTTACCCAAATACTTCCTTTTAAAAGCCAAATCTAGATTCGATGTGCTGAGCATGAGACCTGTGACAAAGCCTATAGAATTCAAAAAGAAAGCGGAATATTAGAGGAGCTAGACATGTCACATACTATGGTGCAAAATGTTGGACATGCTCATCGTGATTCACAAAGATTACACCATAACCTAAATAAACCTACAAAGGATCCCATTTACCATCTATTTGAGACAGGGAGATTCCTTATTTTTTTTATGGGGATGGGGGGTTAGAAGCAAAGAAACACATATCCAAGATAAAGACAGTTACAAAACATACAGGGTGAAGCACCTGCAACAGGCCAATCATCTTCAAATTTGGAGCATTGCGAAGGACCACAAGAAGTGCACCTGTTTCACGTTCCACAAAGCAAAGTAAGCTTTCTTGCAAAAATTTAGTCTGTAATCAAGGTTATCATCCAAGATTAGAATACTGCATGACAGAGTTGTCAGTGTAGGTTCTCAATACTCCGATAGGTTGAGGCTTATTGCAAGAAAGCATATATATATGGTAAATGAAAAAGGTGATGAGGAACGAGAGCCAACTGGTGAAATAGGATGACCAGTCGCAGAGGACAAACATGACCAAGTCCGAAAACTATTTATCTACTCATATCAAACACCCATGCCCTAAGTCCAAGATACATGGATAATAAGACCACAAGAGTTGACAAGTCTGAAAGCTTACCCAAAAATCTCAAAATCTGATCGCGATAAGAAGACAAAAGTTGACAATAAGACTGTGAAGCACTCTCACCCGAAATAGTTAGAATTTCATCATAAAACAGCAGTATAAGTTGCAAATAACAAAACCAATGTGAATCACTAATTTAGATTTAGATACAACTACCCCTTGCGTTGTAACATGCCTGTAAAGATACACTGACTTGTGAGAACAGAAATGATGACATGAACAATGTTATTAGGCTCAAGTAATGGTATGGAGAGTCCTCTGAAGCTCAATGGCTGCATGTTGTTGCTTAAACCCCATACGTGTGACATGTGAAATTTTACTCTTTGTTTTCTCATTTTTCAGACAAACATTTAATATTACTAGTAATAGGAACCCAGAAAGTTACAGAGGCCTTACAGGATTACTGAGGCCAACTTTGTGACAAACGAGGTCATTATTCAGCAGGCGGTGCATCCAATTGTGAAAATACGTACTGTTTCAGAGCCAATTTGCTTTGTTAAGACCACAAGTTGAGCATGCTAAAAAAGAGAGTATAATTAAGTGATAAGGCCAATAACTAAAGAAGGTAGTATACGCCTAATTCATAGGTGGAAGTCTAATATCATAAGTGCTAGATTACTGTCTTGCATAGTCAATTTCATGTTCATATATAGCAGACTGCCTTCTATCTTGTCAGAATCAGGTTAACGACATTATCAACTTATGTCTCTGATATTTCGGGTAACACAAGAGCCTACTGCCTGCAAAACTAAAAACATCAGTTTGTCTTCCGTTTAGGTTATCCTGGTAGAGGTCTTGAGGACTTGAGGTTAATGAATAATGACAAGAGATTTCATGATCAGAATTCTGCTCGCAATTTCGTTTAGGTGATCAATCAAAATGCTTGGATTGTTGGGCATAATTACTCCTTGCACCTTCCTGAAGTATAAAGGCTATGTTTTTTTATTGTGTTTCCCTTGTAATCCCCCCTGATAACATGTAAAAGTCAGAAAGTAAATGCAAGGCACATCTTTTCTTCTTGTCAGAAATTCAGAATGTATCTTCTTTAAATCTAAAATATGCAATGCAAACTAGCTACTACGGTACTACCAATCTCCACTACCCTGTAGCCCGGTCTAGTATAAACAGTGACTGGTTTAACCTGACATTAAGCTATTGAAGTCCTCATACAAACCTGATTTCTTTGAGCCAAGTATTTCCTCTCAATGATTGAATCTTAGTCACTACACATATACTCCAACCATTACACATATTATTCTAATTATAGCAGAAAATGTGATCAAGACCATCACGACTCTAGTTATATCGTTCTATTTGTATTGACATCTATTCACGAAAACTAGAAGCACTACTATACTATGATCTAATACTCCCTATTAAAACTCGAATTAGCACACAACTGCAATTTCTAGCAGGCTCTTCGCAAGTACACTTTAAGTGCCATAACATTTAACCTTTAAACACAAGATACATGATACACGATCCACATCATCGTACTATAATCATAATCGAATAACTATCTCCCTCCAACAATCAATACTTAATCACTACACAAACTGGGCATAATCGCAACTCACATAGCACATAATCGCAATATCAATCACTTCTCAGTACAACGAAAATTTTAGCACCCAATAGTATAAAAGGAAGGTTTGTCTTACACTCTTACCTAACTAAGTCAAATAGTCATCACGCAAGTCTCGGTCCCAACTACGCACACAAGGGGTCCACAGCCCAAGGTAGTCGAAAAGGTGGCAGCAACGGGCGACATTAATACTATGAACCCCGGGGTTTCGGACTCCATCGAAAGCATTTTGTTTCCCCAACTTAATTAAATGCGAAAAAGCATATATTTAGAAGTAATAATACTATAATTTACAAACCCTAATTTAAAGAAATTGGGCCTATTATTTTAAAATCAGAAATTACCCGAATATAGGTAGGAGATGAGAGGGGCGGCGATCAGGTAATCGCTGGGCTGCCTCCGTCGGCTTGCCGGCGGCAAACGCAAGCAAAAGTGGCTCCTTGAGCCAACCAAACCAAAACATGAGGTTGAAGAAAGAAGTCGTGCGCGGGGAGAGGAGAATCCGGGGCGGTCGGAGCTGGGCTCGCCTGGCCGATTTCAGTCGGCCCTTGGCCGGAGTATATGCGAGAGTGAGAGTGAGGAAGATGAAGAGAAAAATGCATTGAGTATTTTGCTTGGTAATAAACTGATAACTAATTTCTAAACCCATGCAAAGCACGGGTTGGTTTTAATTAAGAAAAAGAAAA